>VZRR01008444.1:1163757-1178227 GCA_013398015.1 Oreocharis arfaki | reverse complement strand
CGGGGTCCCGCAGCCGCGCCCCGCACTGAGACACGTGGCGGGGCTTCCCCGCGCCCCCGAGCGCGGCCGCAGGAGCGGGGACGGCGGCGCCGCTGCGGGCCGGTGCTGCCTGGCACGGTCGCGGCCGCCGCGCTCCCGGCAGCGCAGAAGGCGTGGGATGCCCAGAAAAGCAGTAGGTAGAGATTGACACTGCTGTGACATCGTCGGCAGCAGCCTCCCGAGAAAACACAAACACGCACGGTGCAAATTGCTACGTTAGAAAGGTGGAGAAAATTGTAGTAGGAAGCCAGAACGGGATGTGAAGCCACATCACAGAAACATTCATTCTCAGTGGAGGCTGAGTGAGTGGACAGTAGTTTGGAAGTTCTGTTACACAGTCCTGCTTTTGGATCTGCTGTGGAGAAAGAACCCACAGGGCTGCAGAGAGCGAACATTTGGGACAAGTTAGCACTACTGGGACCTGGCACAGTCAAAAGCGACAGAAGAGGAGCAAGCAAGGGGAAAGCAGGTGCTCAGGGAATAAGGCCTCAGGTTAACAAAGTACTGCTTCCCATCCTGCTGTCCGAGGAATGCTGGCACCATGAATAATTCTCAGAAAACCCTCAAAAAGGCAACACAATATGTAGATTTGCTGTACAAGAACCTGCTCCTGTATTGAAAAGTTTAAAAAGATCGAAAGTCATGGTTTTAGGACACATTTACAGAGGGCTTTTCATCTTCAGCTAATCAGTTCGCACCTGAAGCACTGACCATGCTTCTGCAAGCCTGTTTAGCAGGTGAATCAAATAACTGAAGCAAAGCAGACAAAGCTATGAGCAATTCTATCTTAGTGTGCTTCAAAAGCCTGTTCTGCCTCTGGCTGACAGCACCCCCACCTCAGAAGAGGTTGATGAGGCAGCTGCTCCCACCACCTGCAGTCTCATCGCCCAGGTCTGTGCTGCCAAAATACCCAGCAGCACATATTTTAACACGTGATTGCATTTCTGTTGAGTTAATCCAAACACGTGCCACGGTGCTCACATCAGATTAATATCGTCCCCCTGCCTGCAGCCATCCAAAAGCTAGTGTGGCAGCAACAGGTGATGCCCAGTCTATCACAGACCTTGCACTTTCTGAAGCAGCTGATCAAATCTGAGCCAACAGAGGGAATATGTGGCAGCTCAGCACTTCATGTCATGTGCTTGTAGCATTTATCATCCAGTACTACATTCTGTGAAATGGGATTTACCACTTCAAAGTATGATTTGATATTCTGGTTAAAAAGAAAAAGATTTTTTGGTCGTTCCTATCTCTTCCTTGGTCCAACCTACCTCAGTTACAGTGAGGGAAGGGAATCAGTGACAGGAGGGTATGTTGTACACTATAGTTTGCACTATACAGGTGTAAGAGTGTCAGCTTAAAACTCCATTTAAATGTGCTGTGGAAGAAACTACCCCAAAATATGACCTGTCTCTCCAAATCTCTCATCCCTCCTCAAACCACCAGCACAGAATTCACCTGCTTTCCTTCTCATTTCACCACAAAACAGCTCTCCATCCCACTGTCCTCACTGCCTTTCTAGCTACCTCATATGTAACTTCCTCTACTCACTTGCAAGACACCTTCAACTCCATCTTGCATCTTTGCTCTCTTCCCCACACCAGCTTCCTCACACTCCAAACCACTCGGAGTGCTTGGCTTTATGACTCCCATCTTCCAGCTTATCATATTTCTCTGTGCCTACCTCACTTAGCATGTACTATCCCTGGCAACATTACACTTCTCTGAAGCAATTTCTCTTTCTTAAGGTTACATAAACCATCTTCTCCTGGATATTCCATTTAATGGCCCAGGCCTGTTTCTTCCAAAAGGGAAAGTAGAAGTAAAAGATTCAATGTCTTACTGTTCCTGTTGAGGCTCAATACAGTCTTTGTAATAGGTATGGAAGATTTTTACTGATATTATAACAGATTAGGCGTTAAAACTTGCTAACTTATCATATATAAAACAATTTCAGCATTAATACTGTTTTGGAATGAACAAGACTGAAATCTCTTTACAATTCTTAAAAACATTTAAGACAATCTATGCCAAGTCTGGGCCTTTTTTTAATACGAGAAAAATATGCTAAATCTAAAGCAATGCATTTCAAATGTCACATTAGTAGAACATATCTTTTTTTGTATAAGTAATTTTTTCAGTTTATTTTGAACTTCAAGACATGCAGTAAGAAACAAACAAACAAATGCTTTCTGGAACAACCATAAGGCACTAGCACTGCCATGAGGACTGATGTAACCTATACGATGTTCCAATGTAAACAAGCCTCTGAAGCACAGCCCTGGTGCCATTTTTGCAGGCTGTCCTCTGTTGGTACGAGCACTACTCTTTCCCACAGAAGCATGAAGGAGAAATAAACCATGATGAGATAGTATTTCATTGCAAGCACTGGCCAAATCCCAACTCTGCCAACATGCAGTCATATGACACATTAACAAAACTGTTTCTGTGAATAAATGTCATCCTGCCCATCGATTCATGGATAACTATGGTAAAATTACATGAATTGCCACAGATAAGGTACAACCACCTTTCCCTCTCCACCATCCACCAGCACTTTAGAGGACCCTCCTGTAGCACAAGAAACTTTCAGAATGAGACTTTTTAAACTTAATTATAGGCATCCCTTCCTTGTAGCCAGTCTGTCTTAAAAACCACAAGCATATGCATTTTTGTTTTGTAATACTTGTTAAGTACATAAGAAATTGGCTTAAAATTCTTCAGAGTACTACACACCAACCAGTAAATTCCTACTCCTTCCCAGCAGGCAAAGAGGACATTCTGGCAGGTGAGGAGTTCTCAGGCACTAAGGATCTCAAGGGAAAAATTCATAATCCTCCACTCAAGCCACTTAAAGTGCCCCCAGAGGATCACCTTTCTCTACTCTAAAATAAATGTATACCAAACCCAAATAATCAACCATTCCAGGTGCATTAGTCTGCACTCCCAAACCTTTCAAATTCTCAGGCAAAAAAAATCATCTTTATTGCTGTGTAGCAGCAATACCACCCAGCTGCTCTGCAGCACTGTTCATCAGTCTCTTGCCGTGGTTTCTACAGAGGTCAGGCTTATCATCTGCATGGACAAATGGGAAAGCTGAAGCACAGAGCACACAAATGGCTTATCTGCAGTCACCCTCCAAAGCCATAGCAAACCCAAAACCAGATCACAAATCCAACCATTAGCCAAATGCTCTGTTTTTCTATGTTATCAATTACACATAAGGAAGAGGTAACAATTTTCATAATAAAATGGAAAGGATATTGACATTCAGGGTCTGGTTCTGCCCATGCTTCTCCCCACATCTCATATATACTACAGGATAAAAGCATCCTGCCACACCTTTGTGTCACTAGCCCAGCAAGTGAGAGCAGAGCAATCCTACTTTAAAAGGAAATCTATTTGGGCATAAATAAAAGCTACCATCAATTACAGGTCTCCCACAGAGAAATCTATCTATGTATACAAGCATGAACATCCGTAAGTTGAGAGAGAGGGAACTTTAAAAAACATGCTCAGACAGTTGTTTTGGTAGGAAGATGGCAAAACTTCACCTAATAGGATGAACAGATTTAAACCAGCTACAGCATACTGGGAAGTAAGGTTCTGGGAATATCCCTGTTTGATAGCTCAGTACTACAGCTATTACAACGCAGGGAAGTACCATTCCCAATCCCTGCTGCCAGCTAAAACATAAGACATAAACCAGGCCCCATATATATGTTACATAAATATTCTTGACATGAGTGTTAGTCTGACTATTGTGCTTTCAGTAAGTGTTTGAATTGCTCTTATCGTGGTTAAAAGAGCTCCTAAGAACATGGGAAATCATCACTAATTTTTTGAGTACCTTCCTAGTGCTTATCGGATCATACTGCAACATTTCTTCAAAAATCATTAAGACAGAATGAACTGCTTCAGGAGAAACCTTACCCGATAAATGCCCCTGCCTTGTACGTCAGAAATGAGAGCAGAATGTCTTTTTGCTCCTGAAATAGCAGGAGCCATTTCTTCTGGGCAGGAACAGATCGTCTTCAGTTCCAGTGAAACGGACTGTAAAACTCTTACCTTCTCCCTTTAAACACTAAGGACAATTTTCCTCCTGTTTCATCAGGCAGCAAAAGTAATCATCTCTTTAAGCAGCAACAGCTGACACCTATTTACTAGGTAATTGCTGCAGTTAAAGGGGATTAAGCACAATGAACTCGCTTTCAGTGATAAGGCAATGCCGCCCCCCGCCCCCCGCCGCCGTTTGCGGCGATTCCCAGACACACCTGGGAAGGGTTCCGGGGAGGAGAGGCCAGCCAGGCCTGCCAAAGGGGGGGCCACACGCTGGCTCGAGGCCCTCAGCCTTCGCTGCAGCCAGTGCCCAAAGGAGAGGTGCGTCCCCTGTGCAATCACAGCAGTACCTGTGCCACACGCAGGCCAGGGCTAGCAGAGACGCAAAGAAGCCCCTGAGCGTCTCTGTCCCACACAGCCGCGCTGGGCAGGGGCTCAGCAGAGGGCGAGAGCAGCACCTGCTGCAGCCTCACGGCTCAGCCACCTGCCCTCAGGAGCAGCGTGAGAGCTGCAAGGTGGGAAATAACAGAGAAATGGCAAAGCAGCAAAGGCCTGAGTGAACAAAGCCTACTAAATGGGGCATACATGAACTGCTACTGACAAGACATGAAATACTAACAACAAGAGGCAGTATGGAAACAAAACAAGCTAAATCCAACTAACTTTTAACTTCTTAAGGAATGATGCTTGAACTGCTAGACCTGACAAGTTCTGTGCCTCTGCAGGAGCATCCCAGCTAGGACACAAAATACACTTGTTGACAAATAACCAAGCCACACAACTTGAGATCCACATGTTTGCATCAGGCAAACCCAATAGCAAGATGGCTTCTCCCACAGGGAGTCTTAAATATTGGTGAGGAAAACAAAGACCAGGAAAAGAAGTAATGGCATAGATTTGCCAAGGATCAGGCTATGGGGAACAAAAGCAGAATTCCCCTATTATCCCTGGTCTGTCACGGAAATACTATAAAGGTCATTTTACCGGTTCTGTCATCCCTTTGTTTTTAATGCTAGCATTCTCCCCTCCCCCCTTTTAGGTATGGTACAACTTAACTTTTTAAACATTACATTTTTAAATGATAAAGGAGAAAAAACTCCTGTCAATTGATTCTTATCCCAGAAGTACCGATTTCATATTGTTCCATGGTTTAGGAGAATAATGTCACACTCCAAACTTTACACTGTTTAAATGTTATTTTATTAAATATCTTCAGTTCAAGGTTTCATTGTAACAAAGCTATGAAGGTTCTACCAACATTCAGACCAAACAAACAAACACTAGCTAACTTTAATTATTTCTATATCATGCAAAAATTCTGCATCAAATGCCTTCCATTTCCTGTTTAAAATGTGATATTTATAATATATATTATATAGATGCTTACATTAGCCCCATAAGAGAACATTAAGAATGCTAAAGGTGTACAGCTGTGTTTGATAATGGCCATACCAAGCTAAGGTTCTCATTAACTTAAAAGGAAACAAAACAAACAAAAAAAATCCAAAAGAGTTTGTCTCCAAGACTGTGCAAAAACAAAAAACCAACAGTTCTGTTCTTTTAAAATTTTCTCTGAAAGATGCATATACTTAATACAGAGGGTTCTCTTTTTTAACTATTAATAATCATCAGGTAAAGAGACAAGGAAGATCAGACCGAAAGAAGGCATGCATAATGTTTTGTATTTATCTTTTTTAAATGGCCTAATTGTAATCTGTTTGCTCTTTCTTTGTGGCTTAAAAAAATTTCTGAACGAAATATCAAGGCTTTTTACTTTTCCACTTCACTCACTGGCTTAGTGCTGTCTTAAAAATGTTTTGAAATAATAAAATCTAGTGTTTGCCCCCCCAAGGGTTCAATCCCCTCACTCCTCCCCTGGGATAGTGGAGGGAGGAAGAAAAGGGTGCTTGCTCAAACAAACCTGGGAAGTGTGGATGGTCTTTTCCTTCAGCAGGGGTCAGCTGATCTAATCCTGGTATGGGATAGCACCTCTCTAACAAAGGGAGCAGAGCACTGCCTGCTGCAAAGTGACAGCTCCACTTTGTGCAACAGCTTTTATTTTCTGCATTTTACTGAATAAGGATTAAAATTCCAAATTGTCTTTCTTCTCTTCTATAGTCTGCAAAAAGATTGCCACACACTTAGTACGCTGCCAAGGCAATCATTTCAACTCCCTCTAGAGACCCAAAAAAATGATTAAGGGTAGGTAAATTCAGGTAAAAGCCCATCCCAACTTCTGCAAGTGATGCCTTCTCTTGGCCGAGACAAATCCCATCAGGTCTGCCAGAAAGGCCATTTTCTTCTTGGGGCTAGGCTCTCTCCTTGGTAAGGTCAACAAAACACTTCCACATTCCCCACCCAATGAAAAAATGAACTGAACTCCTTTTGCAGCAAAGAAAACAAAGGAAGATGAATCGGCCCAAAGGACGAACATCAGATCACTGATCATTCCCTTTCCCCTCTGCTTCATGAGGTATCCTCTAACACCCACAGGCAACACGGGGAGGGCGGGGTGGCCTGGATTCCTTCAGCTACAGCTTTTGAGGTTCTGATCTGATAGTTTTCTGTGTTACAACATCACTGTAAAAAATAGAAAAATTACCCAAATAAACACTAGGAAACATGACACTTACAAACATCAGATGGGTTAGTGGTAGGGAGAAGCACCTGGCTGGGGCTTCTGGCTCCCACTGCTATTTTACTGGAGACCAACAAATCAAACAGGAGGCCATGTAACCCCTTTAATTCTACGGGTGCATATATTTCAGTATAAAAAACACACGCTATTTATGCCTCATATAGGAGTGTATGTGCAAGTTTTCATGAAGAACATAACACTAACTTTTTTGTCTGCTTCCTAAGGAACACGTGTTCTGCAGCACTGTGGATCCCAACTACGCTACTAAAAAGGAACAAAAATAGAAAATCCCATACATATACCCTCTTCCTCTAAAATCTCTGCTCTTAATGCAATTTTTTTTGTTTTGTTAATTTAAATAAGCTGGCTTCAAAACTCCATGTTTGTCCAGGTAGTGGCTGTTTCTAAAACCAGTATCACTAAAGAGCGAGCATCTATTCAAGTTATATTCACTTAAACCCATTTTAAATCCCTACTTCCATCTTTAGTTTTAAATCAACATCCCATTTTATTTCTTAAAAAAAAAAAAAAAAAAAAAAAACAAAAAAAAAGAAAAAAGAAAAAAAAGTCTGTTTTGGGATCCAGCAGCCGAGCAACCAAGTTTCCATAGCGTTCTTTCTGTGCAGAAATCAAAGAAGAAACAGGCTGAAGTCAGACTGCTGGGCAACAGGAAGAGAAGCACCTCCTCTCTCTTGAACCCCAGTCTTCACACTGGCTCCTCTGGGGTCTCCTCGCCACCTCTCACCGACTGTAGTTGCAGCACAGCCCGAATGCAGTATTAACTTCCACCATCGCTTTGCGGAGCACAGTTCAGCCATCCGCTGTTCAAGCCGCCTCCTTTCTTGCTCTCCCTCTCTCTTTCTCTCCTTCACTTTTGCTTTCCCCCTCACTTCATTTCTGAAAGATGTTCCAGCTGCTGCCACTTTCTTAGCCCTGGGGGAGGGGGCATGTTGGATAATCTGTCATTTATTTAGCATTATTCCTGTTTTTTATTATTTTATACAAACAACATGTCTTTTTTTTTTAGATTTAAAAACACCTTCGTACAGCAGAAACAGACACGATGGATCCATGGAAAACAACAGAAAGGCAGCGCCCGGAGCATCAGATGCATGCAGGGTTTCGTGCATTTGGCTGCTGCCTGTTTGTAATTTGTATTTATTTTTTTAACGTCAAAACAGACATGACCGTTGCTGTCACTCAGGCACTCCAGAGCTGCTTGCTAAGAAGATATTGCCCTCCAGCTGAGTATCTCCACAAGTTGCTGCAGTCAGGAAGAGGTAGTGTCCACCCAGAAAGCAGAGGGGAGAATAGGATGGAAGATGGAAGGAAATAAAGCCAAACATTAGCTGTACATAATTTAAAAAAACCAAATTTTCTACAGGCTAATTATTTGGTGTAGGTAGAAACCCCTAACACAAGGCAAGCTGGGGCTCATGAGGAGAGCTCTGAAGACAAGAGGCACTCACCTCACCTTCCAGGTGGCTGAGCGTGCCAATGAAAATGAACTAATTGCTAAAATCTATTACGTGCTGCTTTGGAGCAGCCCTGGGCCGTATCTCAGCAGTATCTCCTACTGATGACCCAGAAGTTGAAGAAGTTTCCTAAGGAACAGTTTCTGCCTCACTTTTCATTGGTTTTTGCCTTGAACTGAAAGATAATTGTATTTTTCTTAGGGTTTTTATTTTTTAAATCTTCAGTAATTTTGTCTCTGAACTTTCTTAATATTTAAACAACTGTATGAGCTTTTCTGCAGTTTTGTGAAATTGTAGCCTTAGTGACTGCTTTTAGCAAAGGCTCTTCCTAGTTAATCTCCATGTGCCAAATTACTGGATTTATTTTGATCAGTTTTAAGTTTGGGTTTTTTTCATGTCTGTTTAGCATTATCCTGTCATGAAAGTATAGCCAAAACCTTCTTTCTGCCATTTCTTAGTTTGCAAATCTTTGTAGAATCTCCCTTATTAGTCTTCTCCCTTCTTGGTTCCCACTCTCTCCTTACCCCGAAGTCCTTTGATTAACATCAAACTTCTTTTCTGGCTGCAGTTCCATTTTGAGATGATTTACCCAGAACTGAACTCTGCGTTCCAGGTGAGAAGAAACCACTAATTTCTGTTTAAGCCTTCTTCCTCACCTCATTCATTCGTCATCCTTAGTTTTCACTGCACATGGGATAACACTGCTCCAAAACGATTCAGTGCATTCAGATGGGGGCTGCCCACACTGACCCCATTTGTAATTGCATGTGGGTACGCCTCCTTCAGAACACAGAAATGCATGCAAATACTTCAACTTCTATTAGTTTACAGGGTATTTTAAAATATTTTTTTAACCAACATTTTGTGGTTTGGAAATAGCTTCTGCTCTGCAGTTTTCATACTTTTGGAGGGCTTCAGCATTTCCACAGCCAAGAAACAAACCTCTTCTGCAGCAGACTTTCCATTCCTAAACTTCCTCAGAACTCCTAGGCATAGCCACTGAGCCACACCAATCTTTAATTTAATAATTTCTTCTGCATCTTTTTTTTTTACTAAATCCAGGACAGACATCTCCCTCAACATTTCTGTGATGAAATCTGATGCAAGGTTTTTTTTGTTTTCCTGAAAAGACTTTATCTTTCTCACTGCCTTACTCCCTGGAAATTCAGCTGATTTTCCAGCTCTCTTGAAAGCTTCCCTGGTTCTAGTGCCCCCAACTGGCTTTTGCTTTTCAAATTCCATTTGTGACCTACGCAGCTTGCTTGTGATAGTTCACATTCCTTTCCATTGCCTTCAGTAGGGTTGAATACCTCACAACACATACGAATACAAACTGCTCTTGGCTTAGCCCCAAGTTGTTCACAGAACTAGGACTCAAGTGGTTCATCCTTAAATGACCACATTAAAAAAAGCTTGCCTCCCAGTTGTAGATGTTTGTTGTGTCTGCCCTTAAAAAGAAAATCTTTAGTAAAAAGGTCCTAAGATTAGGAAACTTAGGTCTATAAAATGAAAGTGACATATATTTCAGCATAAAACAAAAGGACGCAGAAAGACTTAGTACATCTAACTAAAAGAAACCATTAAGGCAATAAACCAGAATGCCTTAATGCTGAAGAAGTAAATGGATCTAATGGCCTTTAGGAGCAAGTAATAATCATTTCTGCATGACAAATTTTAGAATCAAAGTTTCTTCCAATGCTGAATTGTGTCAAGTTAATTGGGGGATGTTTTAAATCCTCTGATATTATTATTTGTTTAGATTTTTTCCCCTCTGAGTTTTCACAACATGGTACATTAAATAGCTAGCTTTTGCTTATCAGAAAATCAGTAGTAACATTTATATGAATAAACCTTTACTCCTTATGACATAGAAATTCTGTATGAATTCTATGATATCCTTTCTAGAATATGACATACTCATCAAAAAAATTCTCTGAAATCACCCCCAGCATGTAAAGGTAGATGTGAAATGGCCAACCTGTGCACAGCATGAGATACTCTTCCTCTCTGCTCTGGATTAGCCATTTGTCCAAGCACAGACCTGAGCACCTGGGAGGAAGTACAACTGCTACAAGGGTACCTATGCCTAGGAACAACTGTCTGGCACATGAATCCTATTTGCCAGGAGTGGCAGATAACCCTACTGAGTCCAGGGGGCAGGACTTAAAGGAACACCATCTACAAGCTGAAGTTTTCAGCCTACAGACAACTAAATATGGTTCTCTCACAGCCAGCTAAACAGCCTTGAATGCTGAATTCCCACATACAGCAGCCTTAGCCGCGTGTGTGATGTACTCCTTCCCTGACAGTCCATACCCGTATTTGATCCTCACTGGAGAGGTGCTGCAGGAGCTCCAGAGCAGTGGTAGTGGACATTGAGCCACTTGCCGTCTCGGCGGTGCCAGACACGGGTCTCCTCTGACTGCGTGGTGCGGGGCCGGCCTTGGCCATCGATGTACTGCGTCAGGCGGATGTACGCGATGCAGGCGGCGTCCTCCCCGATGACGTGGACGTGGGGGTTCAGGATGGTCGTGTGGATTGGCTTGCTGTTCTTCGACAGTACTGGCAGGACATGCAAAACCATCAGATTCGCTTTACTACTAAGAAGGAACAGCGTCCCACATTCTCCAACCTCTTCTGTATTCTACTCACCTTCCACTGAATTCTGGAATACCACAAAAATTGCTCCTGCTAATTTTCAGGCAAAATCCTAGCAATTCATTCCCCTATCACCTGTTGCTCTCCTTAGGACTGCACACTTACTGCCTAGAATCCCCTGGCCCCTTTGCCCCCACTTCCTCTGTAAAGCATACTCGCCACTTTTTCAACATCAGTGCTGCCGTGTCTTCAGCTATAGGAAAGGATCTTTCACTTACAGAATATTGTTGCAGAGGAGTCAATAATCAGGAGATCTTTCAGCTAGGACAGCATTACATATGAACAAACCTCGGAGAAGTGTTAAAATCACTCCATAATAAGCTGTTGAGAGAGACAAAGTCCCTGCATACTTAGAGAACTACAAATTGCCCATACTAAGGACCTTGACCTAACCCCCAAAATAAAACAGATTGAATGGCTCGGGATTTAAATTTCCATTATGTCATCTTGTGGAGACATCCAGGAAGGGAGACAAATCCACTAGTATAAATGATAGCATTTCTCCCAACTCCTTCCTGCCCCAGGCTGACAAGGTGACCCTTATATCTATGTAAAAGGTTCATTAGGTGTTAGAGATCTGAAACCATCCAGGGAAAAGTCAAAGCTAAAGCATCTTTATGCCTGACCATTCAGTATGTATACCCCAAACACACATGTTGATTCCTTCATTTTTTCCATTTTCACATCAGTAAGAAGTCCAGTGCCTCAAACTTCTAAAGCTTCTGCAGTCCCTGCCAGGTACAAAACATTTCCACCTGGCAGATTGTAGCCCTAGAGTGAAGGGATGTGGGTAATTTCAGAATTGAAATTACTGCTGAATGGGCTTTTTGAGAGAAAGGCTGCTGGCTTTTATGAACGCATCACAACCCAAGCACAATCAAGTTCTTGCTGATTCTGATAAGCAGTAAAAACAAGACAAATTTTCCCCCCAAAACGTGACATAAGGGAAGAGTAGAGAGAAAGATGTTGGAGTTACCAAATTTACCCACTCACAGTTTTCAAAGTAAAACTTGTGGAAATCCATTCCTTCAACCAGGTTGCCCAGTGCTTCAGGTTCAAATGAGGTCAAGCCAGGATCACAGATTTTTCTGTAAAGAAAAGCAGCACAGGCTTACGGTTTGTATTTGAGCCCAAGCACTATTCACAAAGTGAAGTGCTGGCATGCCATTTGACTCATACCCTGTGTCCACCTAACTACATCTCCCTATTCCAAGAAGTAAGTTCCTGAAAACTCAGCCCTACTGTAACTCGTGGAACCAACTAGATGGCATTTCACATGAAATACACCTCTAGGTATCTGACTTTTCTTTTTTTCTCTTTCTGCTCTTTCTCATTGCCCTCCCCTGTACTTTTCTTACAAACCCAGGACATTTTCCTTTTGTTGCTCCTGTTGTTGTTTGATACCTGACTTGATATTCATTTAGACATCTCTTACTCCATCCCTTACTCCTAACTGATGTAGGCTAAGAAGGATAAAACCTTTTACCACCCCTGACTGCATGACAGCTCCTCATATCCAGGAGCCAGAGCATCACTTGCACACAAACTGATAAACAACCTGTCAGAAAGCATCTCTACTTACGTATAAGCCTCAAAATCTCCATTGTTGATGGCCTCTATCAGCTGCTCTGTTATCTTAATGATCTCTTGCTTACGCACTGTGAACAAGAAGAAAGAGCAATTTAACTGTGCTGAAGAGTTCAGTAGAAATATGAGGCTAGTGGGTGCTTCCTACAAGCAATTCGTGGAGCACCATTAGTCTAGATCTCATAGGATGCTGCTCTCTGCATTCTGAAGATATGCAGTAAAGACAGTCATCCACAAGAGAGTAGGGGGGCAGTGGTATGAAAGGGAAGTGGTGATCCCATAATGCAGGGAGAAAGGAAATAGAGAGATCATATTCAATTTTTTCTTCTAGGAAGGTCTAAGGCACCAGAGGTGTCTCCTGAATGATAGCCTGAGCTGCTTCTGGGGAGCCTGACCAATGAATGCCAGTGACGCTGCCCATGTGAAGTACTTGTCTGGCAGCTTAAGAGGCGGAAAACCTTCACCACAGCAGCTATATACAAATGGCCACCACACAGATCAAGGCAATTGGAAAGTCTCCCAACAACTTGCCTATCACCATCACCAATACCTCAGCTATTGTGAATGCTGCAAACAAGCAACTGGGACATGTAGGGATGGCTTCTGCAAGCTAGAAAGACAACGGCAGCAGGATGGATGGGTTGGATGAGCAGATCCTAGGTGTGTCTGAGGGTGCACTCTGTTCCTCAGTTAGCTTCTGCCCATCCCTGTGGCACAATTCTTTACAGCACTCTGACAGCATTGCCATTAACCCAGCCCAGCACACTGGACTCCTAGATGAATGAAGACAAGGGCTGTCTGTCTACTGTTATTTGGCCCCCACCTGGCCATCACATCTGCGCTCTCTTCCAGATTGCCCAGGCCCCATCCCCTCTGCAGTGTTCCATCATCCGCACTTGTCTCAAGAATTCTTAACATTTACAAAGTTTCAATCAGGTCTGTTAAATAATGCAATTCTAGTTCTATGACTATATGTGCACCATACCTATGTCTGAGCCTATATGCACAACCTCACATCTCTTCAGCCTTCCCCACACCTGTGGGTAGACTCTTCTGCACATTACACAGGCATTAAGGAGGTTCTCTAGCATTCTCTTCAATGTTATCAGATAATATACAATTCCTACCACCAGAAGTGCCATCCATGTGCCCTTCAGCATCTAAAATGTAGGTGTCTGAAATGGAACCAGTCCCCTGACTGGTCCTCCTTTAGGCCCTGAAAGAAACTGGGACTTCTGGAAGTCTCATGTGGGCATCTTAGATGCCTATCATTAGGGTGATAGTGTTTAAATCCAACCTATCATCTTTAGATATTCAAGTCAGGGAAGCTGAATTCCATTCTAAACGCCAGAAGATGCTACTCTGAACTGCTCTCCCCCTTGCCCATAAGCTTTCATCCACATGTGCACCTCATCCCAACATTGATAAGTGCAGCTTAAGAGCAACAAGATAATAATCTCACTGACAATGAAAGATGTCCGTACCCACTCCGGAAATCAGTTAAGAGAATTTTACTACTGACCCAGCCTCAGAAACCCCGCAGAGAGGGGACATCTGGCTCATAAAAATAAGGGGGCTGGTTTTGCTATGCAGGCTGTATATATTTCCACATGTGAAAATATGTACACAGGGAATGGGTCAAAACGGCACAGTGGGCTATGTCTGTTGTGAAAAATGTCCTTACAAGCAAGTTGTCTGAGATTTCTTCCACATAAAGAAGGGCTGCTTGTTGGACCTCCAAACCATGCACCACTGATGTCCAGAAGATGGAGTCCATGAGAAAGGCTCCATTTGGGGTGAGTGAGGGAGTCTGCAGACCACAGTCAGATTGTGCTGGCTCATCTCAAGGAAATTTGCACACCCTTCCAAAGTGCCTTGGTGCAGTGTCCTTCTACATTAGTCCATGCCACCAGACTGTGCTTGTCTCCTGGCTTTCACTACACGTCCCGAGCTAGAACAGGCACACGGGAGGTGACCACCCTGTCCGAAGGACAGAGAGCCTCGGAGTGTCAGG
>VZRR01008444.1:1093537-1163513 GCA_013398015.1 Oreocharis arfaki | reverse complement strand
CGCCAGCTCGGGGCGCTCAGCCCCGGCCCGGCTCGGACGGACGGGGTGAGGGGCAGGGGAGGAGAAAGGAGGGAGCGGAGCGTCATATCTAGGGTAACTAGCATGAGTTGCACTACTCCACTACTGCTACCCAGCTGCTAACTTACACGGTGCTCGGTTAAGTACAAAGGGAACTACTGGAGTTAGCAAAGGCTCCGACCGAGCACGCTCTAACTCCAATGTTTGCCCTGGGCTGTCCCAGGCATGGAGCTTCTCTTCACAAGACTGTGTAGCTGCAAAACAAATGTAAGCGTTAAAATGATAAACAAACAAAAATCAGAAAGTAAAATAAAAACCAACAAAGAAGTACAGACACACACAGCCCCAGCCCCGGTCAGCACACAGACACATCCCAGTAACTTCTACCTGCTCTCCTGCCTCTGTCACATCACTTGGGCCAGACACTGCTTAGCAGGGGCCACCTGGGCTCTGGTGCAAAAAGCACAGCAGGAATTACACTAATGCTGGAGGAAGTTTGGGAGTGACCTAAAACAGTGGTCGGAGTAGTGACAGAGCAGCACAAGGGCAAGTACAAGATGGGATTAAAGAAAGTAGGGACATCCAAATCACTGCAAATCTCAACTTGGAAGGAAGCAAAGTGGGAGAACACTGACCCACTTGGCAGGGAGGTGATTCGGCACTCCTCAGTGTACCAAGCAGGGCCTTGCTATGAGCAAGAGGAAGGAATTAATAAGAGAGCAGTGATGGACAGCTCACAGCAAAAAGGACTTCAGAAGAGATCATTTCCCTTCCATTCTGGCTAGTCAAAACACCTTTCCTATTGCACCTTATAAACCAGCAGTCTGACATCCCTAGAGCTACTTCAAAAATAAATAACAGAGATGCTCCAACTGCTGCATCATATGAGATACTGGTGCTGTGTGTAGGAAACCAGGAAAATATGACAGGAAGAGACAGAAGAGGGCATACCTGTTCCTTCCTTCCTAGACTTGACCTGAACAGAATCAAATACTTCAGATGTTCCCAGTTCACACTAAGGATCCTTCTACTACAGCTTTAAATAGTCAGGCAGCTAGTAGAGTATGTCTGTGTAGAGGAAAGGCTGTGAATTCCACCTAGATTTTCTCCAACCTCCTAGCTTTTTTCACATGCATTTTCAGAGTTTTTCAGCCACAGGCTCATCTACAGAGGTAGCCAATTCAGGAGATATCAGGCAGAACTTACCATAACTCATAGACTAACCATGGTACCGGCTAACTGAGCTAGCAAGACAGACACACAAGGTAAAGCTCACGACAGACAAACGCTCTTCAACATTATCCCAGGATTTTCACTCAAAGCACCTGACAATGGATTAAAAAATGCTATGGGGTTTTTCAGGAGCCACACTCTCCCTTTCAAAGCACCTTAAAGTAGTCTGAAAAAACTGGGTTTTGTTCCTTTGGTACTTCTGAGCACCCTCCATTTCTGGGGTCCTCAGAAGTTCTGACAGGTGAGACTGAATTCGGTCTTGTGCATCCCCTCCATAAGCAGACCTGCACCACTGACCCCATTTACCACAAGGAGAACTACAAGATGCAGTGACTTGCCCAAGGAAATCCCAAAAGGCAATGTCTCTGCAGAGAACTCCACGTCTCATCCAGATGAAAGCAAGGGAATGAAATTAGCTAGGATGAGGTTCTGTTGTTTTTTTTTTTTTTAGAAAGGGAAGGAAATGTTTGGAAAATTTCAGTGTGCAAAGGAGGGTATTTTGCAGGAAGGGAGATGATTTCTTTTTATTCTGGAGTACTAGAAATGAAAAATCAACATTCTGGAAGGAAGTTGAGGAAAGGAAAAATCTTAGGTAAGGAGAAATGGGAAGGGTGGAGGAAGGGGTGGGAAAAAGATGCTGTGAAGCACTGCACCCCTGGACTTACTGGCTGAGAAACAGAGAGAAAGCTGGGACTGCATGGACTCAGTCTGTGTTTTGCTCTCACTGTGCCTCCGTCCTTCAAGCACTGAGCTGCCGTCCCCGGTGGAGAGAGGGGGAGCTAGCATGGCAGGGAATTAAAACACAAACACAAACAAAACACGCAAGTTCAGTAAATAAAAAAAGAGAAAGGAAATAGGAGAACATTAAAGAAACCACAATGCTGGGCACAAAACATGCAGGAGTATCCTCCAGGGCAAAGCCAAGTAGACAGCTCTACAACATGAGCCTGCTGTGCAATTTAGAATGACACAAGGGCAGGGGGGCGGGGGAAGAAGGACGACACACACTGCCTTTAGCTCCACCACAGTGGAAACAACACATCCCTGAGGCAACTGTCACTGATGGAACAAGACAATGTCTCCTACAGCACAGCAGAACTGATCTGTGTAGCCTGTGTCCACTTAAAATAAGAAGTTGGCAGAGGAACTGCACAAGCTCTTCCCTTTTCTGAGAGCCACGGCTACGCAGAACACTGAGAATTCCAACTCTCCCAAACCTTTTGGTCTACTTAGTTTTGCTCAAGGGCTTGCTTATTTTAAAATATGGAACGGCAGGAATAGAAAAGGAACACTGGTGAACACTGCTACACTTAAAATTGAAGGACTAAAATTACCAGAGCTGGCCACAGCACAAACCACTACTGTGCAAACGCTTTCCCTCCCAATCACCATTCAAATGCTCCCTTCTATTAAAATCATAACAAAATTTTTTAACCTCTGCCAAAAACCCCAAAACACAGTTTTGATCTGTAGCAATGTAGCCTTATACAACTCTATACACTGACCAGCTGCCTGCCTTCCTCCTCGTGTTCTGTTCCAGTAGTAGCCTTCTTTTCCTTGCAGTATTTGTATTCCTGACTTACAACACCCATTGGCTCAGCTGGCTCAACCATGGGACCTCTCCAGAATAAAAAGTGTCACAGGAGACAAGGTTCTGGACAAATACCTGTTCTGGATGGCTATCCAGCAGAGATTAGATAAATCGAATTCATTACCGCACTATGAAACCCATCCACTTCCCATCCCTCAAAGCTACGTTCTTAAACCACAGATTACTCTTTGGCAAAAAGGTGGCAGCTAGAACACTGTCCTGTAATGAGGCCAGGTCTTATCTGAAAAAATCTGTATTGCAGTATTCATTCACTCACTGGCATGTGTTTCTCCTCCCTGTGATTCCTCAGAAGAGGAGCCAGCAGCTTGTGACAAGCCACGGGAAAAGCATCAGGAACTAGCCCAGATGACAGAGGTGACATTGCTGCTACATCACAGGGTCAGCACTGATTTTTCCCTGAATATATAACTCAGATGAACTACAGGGAGAATGAGGATACCTCTGACTCAAAATGGAAGCTATTAACACATTTGCCTCAGAATGCAAACTACATTCACTCGTCCCAAACTTGCTTATTCAGGAAAATGTCTGCTCGTCCTTTGGTAGGGAGGCCAGGCAAAAGACAGCTGCTCAAACAACAGGAGCAGATATGGAACTTTGAGCTCCTTCATTTAAATAGTTTTATGAGCACAGAACATTTATGATACAGTCACTGAAAGGCATGAAATCTCTTCTCAGCCTCTCCTTCTACTGATATCTCAGTCAAGGACAACAGGCTGAGAATGATCTTCATCTTAGAAACAAAAATAGACCCAAAGAGAAAAAATAACAAGGGAATTCTGTGCATGTCACAAAAGAGATCCCAGAAAGGGGTGAAAAGGGAGACTGAGCAGTAACACAGAGGTTTCAACTCCCTGTAATCTACAGGAAAGCACAAAAACACAAGCAGAGTCCAAACCTCAAGGGACTGGTAAGGATTTTCCACACCTAAAAATGGACTGGAGATGAACAGATTATGATATATGCAAGAAAAAAAAATCCAACTCTGAGACAAAAACAAATTTGCTCAGGGCAAACAGCATTTGTATAGCACAGAGGCCAAGTCAGCTGGTTTCCCAATGTACAGTCCCACTGTGACAGGAATGACAGCATCATGGCGAATTTATGAACTGAGTCAGACACAGAAATCTGGGAAGCTAGTTCAAGGCAGTGATTAAATCTCTAGAATCCCTTGCCTACACTTAACTGTATTAGAAATTACAGGCAAAATACCTACCTTTCAGATCCTCATCTTCAGTCGTGGTGTTACAGCTCTCTGTGGAACCCTGCACAGCAGAACAGACCATTACCAGACATCAGCAGTTGGGAGCACGAGCAAATAGTTTGATTTCTTTGTGATGAAAAATGGGAAAAAGCACAAAAACATTGGCAAGGATGGCACGGAGAGGATGATACAAGGAAGACTTGGATGAAAGCAGGCCAAATATAAAGCAAAACGTAACAGCATCTCTGCTCAGCTTTTGCATGTTCAAACCGTTAACCCAGAACTTTTACAAGGATGGAAGTTACCAAACTCTGTTAAATGAAATCCAATGAGAATTGCTTCTGTTTGGAAGAATAGCCACAAGAAGCTTAAGAAGGGCTCCTAGGCTTTCTCAGAGGAAGTGTCCATTTGCAGAAGAAAAAAAAGTGCCTAAAGTGCCTATATCTTCTCTTCCATCCCACATACTAAAAAGAGTGGTGGTTATACACCACAATAGGAAAGAGATGTTAATATCTGAACAGCTGTCTTTACTCAGCCTCTTCCAGATATCCACAGCCATATAACACAACCCTCCTAGTCTATTGCCAGCAGTACTCAGGAGCATGCTACAAACCAGACATTGGAAAGGTAGAAACTGAATTAAGACACATGAAGACAAGAACAAGAGAGAAGCAGAGGTTTCTCTGGCAACACTCCCGTCCCTTACCTTTATGCCATCTGTAGCATTATGGACAACAGTTGTTTGAGGCTCCTAGGAAAGGATGGGAGAATCATTAAACTCCAGTTCCAAAGCATTCTCTCACTTACTTTCACTCCCCAGCAAGTGGAGAAAAGGTGACTGACATTAAAAAAAAAAATCAAATCACAAACTCCAAACAGCACACGTGTGCTTGCGTGCGTGTGCACACACTTCCTGCACAGGTTTCATGAAGAGAGAGGCTGCACTAAAAGCCACAGTCACAAGGAGACAAAGCCCCCAGCTTCCCTGCAGCTAATGCCCAATTCCCTTCCAGTGAACCAGGCCGGCAGAGACACCAGAGGGCAACCAAGCAGCCAGTCTGCACCCTCTGCAGCTGTTCATGAAGTAATGATCCCTCAGCAGTGTCCTCACTGGTAAATGCTTCAGAAGAGGGAGAGGAGAAAGAAAGGATAATAGTGGCCTGGGGCCTTTGTCTCCCAGTTTTTTGGAAAGGTTGCTGGGTATTTTACCCTAAAAAAGGGACATTCATAATTTCCATAGTAAGAAAAGCATGAGCCAGACCACCTCAATGCCTCTCAGAGAAGAGTTGCTAAGGAACTGTGAAAAAAGGCACATTTTTCTTAAAGTCTTTGAAATGAGCTCCAATTTCAATAATAATCACATTTAATAATTTAGAAAGGCTCTCTCAATACCAAAAACATCATGAACAAAGCCAGTGAAAGGAAAGCAGAAAATTATGAAGTGTCCCAGGAATCCTTCATCCTACAACAAAAAAATCCAACACCAAATCCCACCCTCCCACCCTGCAAAAATGCCAAATCCAACTCTCCAGAGACAAACAACAAAAAGCAGCTACCAGGCCTATGTATGCTAACTAGCTCCTGCACTCATCCCTCCATTACCAGGACAAGGCTTCAGGATCCTGCACTATCTCCTCCCACTGCTGTCATTCTTGCTGGGTGGTTCAGTGATGGCATCAGGGACAGTGCTGGGCAGTGCTCACCTATCTGCCCCTGCCACCTGCCACCTGCCGCCTGGTCTTCCACGGGTACTGAGGCAGGCCACACACCCCAGCTGCGCCGTTCAACATACTTGGCACTGGGCACTGTAGAGCCTGCACACAGCCCACAGAAAACGCCATCCCAGCAAGTCAGTGAGCTGCAGGAGATCAGCCACCCAACAGAGCAGGCCAAATAGGCCAGCAAAGGATTCTTCCAAAACCCCTTTGTCTGCCCTTTCTTCTCTGGTGTCCTGAAGTCCATCCTCCATTTCCTGAGTGTTGGAGAGTGGATGGAGCTTGTCATTCTCTTCTTCAAACCCAACCTCCCCAAAGCCAGCAGGAACAGTTGAACGGGACACACAGAACTACACAGGGGTGGCACATGGGGAAGTCCAGGCAAGCTGCGATCCCCACATCCAACCACAGCTCTGCTCAGCACCCCCATCCCAAAGCCTGTGAGGCTGTGATCAGGCCCCACAGCAGCACAGGGACACAGACAGAACGAAGCCAAAACATAAGCTGAAACAGAGCGGCACAAGCAGCACTCAGGAAGGGGTTTGGGGAGAGAAGGGAATAGGACAGAATCAAAATTAAATCAAACAGGAAAAGAAATAGTGGTTGGGGAAGATACCATGGACGTCTGCACTGGGGGTGTTTCTTTTGCAGTGCTTACTATACTGGTTTTGTTGTTGCTCTGTGGCTGAGACAGAAAAACACGGTTTTAGTTCCCCTGCTGGACAGCAGAGGCAGCAAGAAAATGACAGTATTGCTTCCAACCCCAACCATCTCCTCAGACCCTCCCCTCCCCACAGGCTCAATCACCAAGAAGAGGGAGGAAGGAGGAGTGCTGCTCGGGTTGTTGGACATCATCCTCCCCCCAGAGGCAACAGAAGTTGTAATGGATGTACCAAAATCCAAATGTGAATGGACTGCTAGAGCTATAAGGAAGGAAAACAGAAGGGAAAAAGGCAGCAGCCCAAAGGGGTGGGGAGAATCCTGCAATGAGCACTAACAAAAATATCTGGTGAAGGAAAATGAGAGATGGCAGCTGTCCTGAGAGAAAGAGACTACCGAAGTGAGACACACAATGGTCATAGTCTCAAATGGCACAAATGGGAGTCAAGTCTGTGGTGTCCCAAAGTGTACAGAAACAGTTCTAGGTATGTGATAATGCTGAGGGTTCCAGGGAATCTACTGATCCAAGTAAAAGTGTGGTCAGCCCTAGAAAAGGTAGAGAAAAGGTGATGTATGATGTGTTGTATCCCTGCTGTGACCTGAACAATGAGACTTCAGGACCAAAACATGGAAAGGAATGGGACTGGGACATAAGGAAAAGGCCATGTAGTTCCACAAGTAGGAAGTTCTCTGGAAGGTGCCCA
This sequence comes from Oreocharis arfaki, assembly GCA_013398015.1. Classification (NCBI taxonomy): domain Eukaryota; kingdom Metazoa; phylum Chordata; class Aves; order Passeriformes; family Paramythiidae; genus Oreocharis; species Oreocharis arfaki. Next base: position 1,156,367 of record VZRR01008444.1, on the reverse strand, counting down.
GCAGCTTTTCATCTTTCCACTCTTCAGTTTCTCTAGTAGCTGCAGTAGAAGAATAAAATCTCTGTTTTCTGCATTCATACAGCACAACAGTGAGGCCATCACCAGCTTGCTGAAAAGAATCATCCCACTGAGTCATGTATGTCAGGAATGAGCCAAATCTATGTTTGTAGGAAGCCAAACCTGTGTCCATAAGTATAGAGTTCCTAGCCCACAAATCCAGCCCACATGTGATCCCCACACCAGGCTACGTCTGTTTTGCTGCTAGACACCAGCAACAAGCTCAAAATTGGCACTGCAGGAGCCTCAGTCAAACTCCTTAGTTTACAGATCGGGGCACCCAATGGGAGCTCACAGTAGTGTGCCCTCATTGCAGTGGCGCTCTATCCCACCGTGCTCAGGGAGTGCAAACTCATACTGCAAAATATCGGGCCCTCATCACCACACCACAAACACCACAAAGAATGCAGAAGTCAAATGCTGAGCTGGAAAACATCTGCCAAAGGTATAATTATGTCAACCAGTGATAGACCTCGTAAGATTGAGACTTGACAAACACCTACTAAAAATTCAATTTTTCTTCACAAGCTACATGTCTTGGCTTAACTATCCCTTTTGGAGAGGGAGAGAGCAGAAACAAAAGAGGAAGATGGGGCAGGTGGAGAGGGGAGGAAGTAGAAGAAAGAGAGGCAGGAATGAATACTTTAGAAATCCATGGGAAAGAAAAGAACATATACACTCAAACTCCCAGCTAAGAAAGGAGAAATACTACAGAAATTACTGTTTCCTGCCTCTTTCTATATATCCCTCTATTGTCCCAAGACTCTGGCCTTCCAAGAGTTTTGTTTTATGCATGTATTTCCAGCCTCACGGCAGAAGAGATGACAGGTCACTGTAAATGTCAAAGAGGAACAGATCAACCTGAAAAAATTAATCCCAAGCTATTTCCTGGCATAAACACAATCAAACTTCAGACAATGGTCCACCTCTCCACACAGCGCTGAGGCTCCTGTACTTCTTCAGAAACAGTGATCCTAATGCAGAGATCTATCTTCCAAACCTCTTCCAGTGAGAGGAATGTAACCCATTTTTCTTAGTCCACTGAGACAAGAAGATAAAATTAGCATGAAAGAAGCTATACAAAAATAATTCCAATGTTTTGAAAGGCTTTATAACTAAGGCCAAAGGAGAAAAAAAAAAACCCCGAACAAAACCTAACCAAACATCTAGGAAACCATTGTTCTGAAAAAAGTTGACAGCAGCCTTTTAGGTGTGTTATGTTGCCTTATAAAGTGCAAACCCCCCCCCACACCCAAAGCACACAGCCTACCCTCCAGGCTGCACTGAGTACCCAGTGCACCCATCATATTCTTCCCCAGCCAGTGGGCTGAAGAAGACCAAGTATCATGTTTGCTAGTCCAGAATTTGATAGCATTTTACTACAGGATAGAGTCCCAATGAAATTAGAGGCAGCTTAGCCTACGTATTTTTCGCAGCTCTTTCTCGGGTGAAGGAAGGTATCTGACATACTGAGCTTCCTGCACACACTCATGTCCTGTGGCCATCTAACCAACTGCCCTTCCCTGGAAAAAGCCAGCCTTCTTTTCCCAGAGGCGCAGGCAGCACAGCCAACTCTTACCCTTACCCCTGCTGCCAGCCAACATCAGTCACTGGCCAGGGCGCAATCCTTGGTAATTCTGTACAACTCGAGTTAAAAGTGGCCAATTCACCTAAAAAGGTGCTAGGCCCTTCTAAAGATCTGTAACACGATTAGTTTTGGCACAGCAGTTGGCGACATTTCCTGAGCTCGACAAGAGACAGACAGGCACAAACGACACAGAGGGTGCAAGAGAAAGGAAACAGACCAGTGCTCATATCATAGGCACACACACGTAGTCAACTAAAAGGAGGTTAATGACCAACACATGGGCTCTCTCTGGTTGTTCAGCCACTTTCACTGCTTCCATGTTTTCAGATGCTGGTGCTTACATGGTTTACATATCCCAGATGCTTTAAAACAACATGCAAAGGGAATTTAAGTATTGCTGGGAGTGGGCAAAAAAGAAGGGCGAGAAAGGCACAGTGAACTTCTGCCCCGCATAAAGGCAGGACTAGTGAAAAGTTAGTCACTCACATCAGACTGTCAAAGCAGTACTTTGGGATTACTTTTTTTGTGTGGTTTTTTACATAGTTTTAAGATGTCACTGAAGGAGGAAGAGGAGAAATATCTTCCAGGTAGTAATGCAAAAACAATTATTCTGCTTTCTCGGTACTGTACCACTCTCACTTCTGGGAAACGGGAGAAATCTTTTCTGTTATTTTTCTGTGCAAAGGAGATAATACAATAACTGATTTTTGTACTTTAGTGACTGCTCATATCTTGGTGTCAAAGTATGTCATTGGGCTATGTATGACTCCTGACAATATGACACTGGCCAATTTCCTCTTTGGACCCTTGAGAGTGGATTTGACTACTTTTTTGACAAATTCTATAGATGTCAAACACCTTGATGGATGAAAAAGGAAATGAACAGGACAGGGGACACAGTTACTGGGTATTTGGTCATGCTGGGATACATAAACAAGATCAGGACAAAAGGAAGTTTTGGATTATAAAGGCTCTGACAAACCTTTTCAGTAAGTATGCTAAAAAACAGACGTGACCAGCAACTCTGAGCTGCCCAGTGGTGCTGTGCCCACACATTTCATCTGAACAGTGGAGCCCCATCAGTCTCTGCCACATTTGGAGTGACTCCCAGTTTGTTTTACACTGTAAGGCTCCTATCAAGGATGACAGCACCAACACCAGGAAAAGCACCTGTTCCTCTTTTTTGGCACCTCTGCAACAGAATGACAAAGCCTCATGTCCAGGCAAGGCACACATCTGCTCTGCTGAGCCCAGGAGAACCACTGTCTATTTTTGTTACACACTCAGAGCAGGCAAAGTCAAACTGTGTTGCCAGCAGTTGGATTTTCTGCACAAAATGGGAGCTGTATGTGGCCAGAGGATCACAGAGCCCTTTTCGTGAGGACACGGACCCTTCGGTGCACACTGATCCCCCCTGCCACCCCCCTGCACGGACATGCTATGTAGGGTGATGAGCACAAGCCAAGCGTGCATGGCATGGAAAATGGCGGAGGCACGAATCGCAGGCAGCTTACGGGAGGTGCTCACCATCAAATGTACACTGGAGCTCGACTTCCTTTTCTGGACACATCATTGAGAGAGGGAAAGAGAAGGGAAGAGAGGAGATGAGAAGAAAAGCACAGAAACTCTTCACACATTAGTGTGCCAGCAAGGGCCCCCCTGCCAATAATGCTGCCCTGAGGCAGGTATAAGCAGCAGTAGAAACGCACAGACATGCAAAAAGGAGCAGAGAGAGAAGTCACCATTAAAGCACACGACTACACACCAGGGGAAAGGGCAGGGCTGAAGACCCCCATCCCCTCAAACACTGAGGTCAGAACATAAGTGCCCCACACACTGATCCAAGGAGAGAAGTGAGAGCAATATATATGCACTAGGTGTGGGATACAAGGGGTGTCTCCCTGTGCTCTCCCACCTCAGAAAACGGGGCAGTTTCCCCAGCCAAACTGAAGAGGTAGGCAGAAACCCCCGTGTGTTCACATTTGGAGGATGCAGAGGTGTGTTTGCAACTCAAATTAGAGAGTAGGGAGGAGGGCACAACAAAAAGACACACACAGGGGCTAAAGAAAGAAGAGGGAACTTCTGTGCACAGCATGGGGAGGAGAGAGGCTCACACAGAATTTGGGGCTGATTGAAGAGGTAAGGTGCACTAATGCTCATACAGGAAAGATAGAAGCACTCAACAGCAAGAACACTTTGCATTCTCAGACACTGGGAGAAGAACAAACAGGTTCAACACTATTCAACCTTCTTGGTCTCTATTCTTGTTAAATGGCATCTTCAGTCACCTTCAAAGACACCTTCACACCAAACATGACTCTCCAGTAAACGAGGCTCAGCATGCACTTCCCTCCCATTTCACTAAACTCTTCATGTCATCCAGTCCAAGCCGAGCCTGGCAGGTCTTTCAGCATTACAAGGCTACTCCTTCTCCCTGCTTTTCCACATGTGTTTTCCATCTGCCCTTCTCCTTTGGTACTATCTAGGCTATTTCTCTGCTGCTTACTGCAGTCTAGCCCACAGAGTAGTGCTGGACAGCACGCCCTAGTCAAAACCCATGATGGCGTGGGCTCAGTTCTGTAGCTCTGGACTCCTGCACGCTACCACAGCCCTGCCCTGGAGCAGCCTGTGAACAAAGTACAGGCCATGGAGTTGTTCCTCCCCACTTCAAACACTTACTGAGCCTTCACAGCTCTCACCTTGAATATTGCCTTCATCCCTGCTATCCTCACATCAGAGCTCAAGCACACAGAGACTGGCATGTCTTTGAAAGCAGAAGTGCCCATGTTCACCTCATACCCAGAGCCACACTCCTAATCACACCATACAGCCCACAGTCACATAGCCACTGCATGAACAGACTCAAACTAGCAAAGCTTCTGCCTCATCTGATCTTTAATTCCACTACAGACAGACTCTGATCTGTTCAGCATTTGGCTCACCAATCTTCCACTTCATGGAGGCACAACATAGAGCTTGCCATTACATGGTTTACAAATTTGTGATTCCTCTCATATTCTTTCAGGACAATTTAGCTTCTCCACAGGCTTTTCCTCAAGCTAGAGCTAAAATAGCATGCACTACCAGTGCATGAATACAATGCTTAGATGGCCAACAACCCAGACGAATCCTTGTACCCTATCACAACAGGGAATTTTTAACTGGGAAAAACGGAAATTCACACCAATGAAAAACTTCAGTTTTTTACTTTTAATGTATCCTGTAAATTGCAGCAGACAAAAAGAGACTATATGGATACTGAGGTAAACCTGTCTCTAAGAAAGACAGTCTCATTTGAAATTCATACAGATTTCCAGTACGTTACAAAAGTAAAAAAGGGGCAGAAAATGTTAAAATACACTCAAAAGATTCAATGTGAAAAGAATCAACCAAGCCATGCAGAAAACAAACACTCTCCTATACAGAGGCACAAGTAACACTGACACAGGAGGAAACAGAACCCTCTGCAGATCAGAATTTAATTAGAGTACAAGCTAAATTTAAAACAGTGTTAGCCTATTACAGGGAATGATGTAGTGTGGAAGTCCCAGAAAGCACATTATTACTGGCTACTATTATAACACAGGGAAGAAAAGCCAGGTTGGCAGTATGAAAAGGGCAGGGAGTGAGGTCCTTGTTATGACCAGAGCATGAAAGTACTACTGAAACACAAGATAGGTGAGATAATGCCAACATGAGGCACTGGCAGTAAGTGCTAAAGCATCAAAACTTATTAAGTCCAATCATATTCAAGGAAGTTACTAAAACCAGATCAATCTCCCAATATATCCTAACAGCTGCATCAGAACCATCTATGTTACCTTCCCAAGGGGGCTAGTTGAGTAAGCAAAGCTTTTTGTTCTTCTTGTAATGTGACTGCAACTCAGTAAAGTAAATAAGAGAACAAGAGTTTAGTTACAGAGTTCTCTTTCCCTTCTACAACTCAAAGACATCTCTAAGAATTACTAGGCAGTGCAGAGATGTCCCAAGGAATGAATAAATTCGTTGAAGGCAGACACAGCCTATGGTAAAGTGCCTCACTGACCACTTAAAGGGATTCTCTACGCCTGAGTGACAAAACATTCTCCCAAAGCAGTGCAGACAACAAACCTAGAAATGAATGTTTGTTACAGTTCTATTTTTATTACATGTGTGAATTTTAGGTGTTCATCTCGAAAGAGGAGCAGATGCTCTACAGTGAAACATAAGGAAGAGTCTTGCGTTAGGTAACAAACAGAAGTTGTCAGGGGACGGAAGACAACCTGAAGAACCACTGTCTCTTCAGCATAGCAGCAATACTAGAAATGGTGAGTGTAAATCATTCCACAACACATACTAAAACATACTATAAGAAGTAGAGTGATTCCAAGCAAGGTCCCGTTCACAGCCCTGGGAACTTAACATGGCTGGTTTTTTTATGACAGCTTTTTGTGTTTCTATCTTCTACATGCAGTTCTCGCCCAGTTTGACACTGACAGTACTTATGTTAAAATATCACGCTTGCAGCAACTCATATTCCTATGGAGAATATAGTAATTTCAGAACTTAAGGTAGGAAAAAAATGTTCAACTAAAAGCAAATCATCATAGTGAGAGGCATCCTGAACCAGCAAATCTGAGGTCCTATTTCTACTTCTGCTTTAGCCCTTTTGTGTGATGCTGAGCAAATAATTTAATCTTTGTCAATCCATCTTCTCTCTTGCCCTTTTGTCAGCTCCTCTATTTCAATTGTAAGCTAAGAGGCAGGGATTTTCTGCTTCGCCACCACTGGCTAAGCACACTGGCCCCTTGATCTCAGTGTTTCTAGGCATTACAACAATGCAGTGAAAAAACTGAATGCATCAAAGGTGGGTATAATGTGCTACTGGAAGTCAGCACTTAAGCAGATCTGAAGCACTCCCCGGGTGACTTGCATAAAACAGTTCAGCACAAAACTCTGCTGTTCAGATGGACTTGGGTTCTCCCTGTTCAGCTTCACTGTAAACAACCTTTAAACAGTATGGCCTTAAGATTATAACAAGTCCAGGTACAGAGATAGGAGCATTAACTCCTGTCGGTCACCGTGTGGATGTTACTCGACCCTTGCAGACTTTATAGGTTGCTTCACCTTGCTACTGTGCCTTCTCTGTTTAAGACATACTTTCACCAACTGCTTTCCGTGCAGCCATGCCAATCTACAGAGCATCCTTCTTTCCTCACATACTCTTTACTGGGCAAAGGGCAGGGAAAGCTGGTGCCCATCAGGCATAAAATGTACACCTAACTGCAATATTCCTTACAAACAGCAGAACAAGTGGTATTTGGTGCCTCTTTGCAGTTATGTAATATAAAGGACAGATTTTAAAACATTAACCTTGTTAAACCAAAAAATAGATTTTTACTCTTTCAGTCAAGTTCTCCTTTCAGCTGTGCTTTTCAGCTTTTCCTGGGAAAAAAACCAGAGTGCATGTGGCAGAAAGACAAGGTAGAAAATCAACAGACTTTGCAGAGCATTGCAAGTGAATGCTGTTAAAATCTCCTGCATCCCACAGGATACTCCACAATTTACTATCTACATAGACTGTTACAATGGGCCTAAGGAACATTATTGATATAATTTTATAACTCCTAGTCACAAACCCAAGTGGCCAGAAGTAAACAAGAAAGAAAAAAAGAAACTGACAAAGAGCTTAGAGAAGGACCAATTTAAAAATAATTACAATTACATGCTTAACTAAAAATAACACTTTATGCATTAACAAATTCTGATTATAGAAATGGGTCTGACAGGCCCTGCTAGAACTGGAAACACAAACAGCCTCTCACACCAGCAGGAAGTGAAATACCCCTTTGGAAAAAGGGAACATGACTCTTTGAAGTGCTACCCAGAGACAAAAAAAGAAAAATCAGCAATAGGACTGTAACACTAACCACAGAGAGCCCAGACCCCAACAAGCTCAGAGGAAGGACACTCAGCACAAAGTGTCCTTAATCTTCATCCAGGTGTTTGCCCCAGCCCACTCCTTAACCCCTCTCTCACCTTGCAGTAGATGGCAAGTCCAGATTACAGGCAGAGGGGGGAACAAGAAAGCAAATAAATTTGATGTGAAACTGTCGAAAGCAAATTTTTAAATGGTAGCTGCACAATGTTGCTCATAAATTTAGAATGTTAAAAAAATACCTGGGACCTACAGTGATGACCACAAGATATTTGGTATGTTACATGGCTCTGCAACTCCTCACTCAGTATCTTCTAGCCTCACTTTCTGGATTTGAAAGCAAGAAAGCATATTCCTTGAGGATAAAACTTGGGCCTTCCAGCTGCTACTCCAACAGCTTGGATCCAAATTCTGCTTGAAGAAAGTGAGTGCAGCACTACAAAGGTTTGGTGAGCAGGCAGAATTTAAGATTCAAGGCAGTTTGAATCATTCATTATTTAAGATAATGGAAAAGTTCTCAAGTGCCAAGCTGATGAAATATCTACCAATTAGTAGAATTAGTACTTGAAATAGAAGCAACAGTATAAAATGAAAACCAGGAATGGTTCAAATAAATTTTGGAAATGAATTTGCTAGAGGAGAGGGTCATATCCATGGAAATTTATCAAAAGAACCCCAGTGTGGACATACTAGTATTGGAATTTAAAAAAAAAAGTTTCCTTCATTCTTTTCTTTCTCCTACTCCCTTCCAAAATGGTCTGATCCAAGTAAAATGCATGCATCCTCATTGCTTTAGTGATAAACTTTCTTCAGTGAAGAATTTGAGTCTATTGCTAGAGAAAGAAAAATTGTGCCTTTTTTTAGTGTATCAGCTCAACACAACTCACACTAGATGCTCATATCACCATGCACAGCTATTAAATCATTCCTCTCTCATTTATGCTAAATCAGCAAGTACATGCTGTACCTTGCATCAGAAATTCACCAACACATATTTTCATGGAGTTATTGGGAATAAAGCATGAGAAAGATGTATATGTCTCACAATTACATAGTATTGTGCAATGCTATGTAACAGAAATTCCTACTATACTTCTCAAACAATGCAGAATTCTAGCAGAGACAGCTCTGAATGCCAGCCAAAAAATAGGGAAAGTTACCTTGAACCCAAAGTAAATTATTACAAACTGGCCCTTGTATTAATTTTTCTCAGTGTCTTTAAAGCCATTAAGTTTTACACTAGTGTAATAATCCACTTGTGGAAGAAACACTCTTTCCATTCTTATCTACTTTGTGGATATCTGCGACAACAGCCTCGCGGTGCATAGTCACCCTGGATCAGATAAAACCACTGAAGAAACGGAAACATATTTTCTCTCAAATCTCCACAAAGAATTGATTTCCAGGAAGGTTGTAAGAGACGAACAAACAGAAAACTCAGCCATTGAACAAACCAGTCTGCTTATCTGGAGGAAACAGGAGGAACAGCCTAACCAGATGGCATGTGGTCAGCAGCAGACTACAGTTAAAACTACAGCATGCATGCTTGCTCTAAACCTACATCTGATGTAGAATAATTTAGAAAGGAAGTGGGAGTGAAAAGAATACCACAAAGCTGAAAATCTAGTTGGTGCTCAAGCCACGGTATTTGTGCTCTGCACTACTGAAATGGGCAGAAAATCATCGTTTGCTGCAAGTAAGACCAGATGCTCTTAACTCAACCACACACAGGCATAAGTTTTTTGTCAGAACTGTACAAGGTGAGAAAGTGAGTGGAGCTAAAGTTACAAGTTTCCTGCATAAGGAGCAACACATGACAAGTATGCTGGTCACAATGGTGAGGCCACCAACCAGACAGTGACCAGCACAGGGACTGTCCCCAGCAGCCAATGGGCCAGTACTGCTCCAATAAGCAAACGGACATGGTAAAGGGCTACACTTCCATGGGATGACTAATGGGATGCAGCACCCATTACAGTAGGGCAAGGAAAGAGATAAGCATGTAGATGCAGAAATCCTACAACACAAGTGTTAAGGATGTCCTACAAACACACACAGACCACTACCCACTCTCTATCTTGCCCAAGCTTAGCACTGGGGGAAAACAACTTGTACTTTTAAAAGTCTGTATTACTGAGCAGAAGAGTAACTCAAAACAGGAGTTTTAATAAGAAATACATAATTATTTCTGAGTTTTAACAATTACAGAAATGAGGACTCAAAAACCACACCTTTTGAAGATAGACACCATTTAGGGAAAATGGGAAGCTTAAACTCCTCTCCTGGAGGGCCTCAGTCCAGGATGAACATAAGCAAAACACCTCATGGACAACACTGGGGTTCACACTGCAAAGCCAGACTGCTGTAATAGTTTGGAGGGAGGAAGCTGCATGCAGACTCTTGACTGCAGGTCTCCAGTGTCCTGCAGAAGCAGCAGATTCCAGAGGAAAATCTCATTCACCATGAACACAGATTGTTATGCTCTCTAATATACCTTCCACTTTATCACAAAAAGTCAATTACACATATGAGGAACAACATATATAGCAAAGAGCTGAAGAAAAGTAAATCCAGAATTATCCTTTTCACAGAGGAAGACATGGTGTACTCCATGAACCAAACACCACAAGCTTTCTATGGACCTGGAAAGTTCTAACATACAGGGTCTCCTTGTAAGTACATGATCAGGAAGTTGTGCCTCAAGATTTATGTGCACATCCATCGTCCATTCTTTGAATATTTTGATGCAAGATATGATACTCCCTGAAAGCTTGTTAGAAACCAAGAATCCTAAGAAGAAAGCTGTTTTTTTCCCTAGATAGGTAACAAAACTATGTAGACGGGTTGATATCTGCTGTTTTTCCGGTTACTTCTCCCCTGACTCATTGGGATTTTGAAGCAAGCACCTGCTGGCTCTCAGTTCACAACATCTGGGATAATCCGTTCTTATTCCACTGTAATTCTACTGTAATGTTTTCAATATCAACAGATGCAGCAACTATAACACACTTGCTGTATTAGTGTGCATGTGCTCAATGCATATCTGTACAAGAGGCAGGCTGATGTAATGGCCAAAAGCTCGCTCTTGCAAGCACATTTCAAAGACAAGAATCCTAGGGCAAGAACAGCATTTTTATAGAGCATTTGGATCAAAGAAACCCAACCCTAAAACCTGGCTGTCCTCAGTGCAGAATGCTACAGAACTGTAAGAATGCATGTTTTACTAGAGCAGTTCCCCCAAAAAAAAAACCCCAACTCTTCTGAAAACACCTCTTTTTCCAGCAGCCTGCTTGTAGTCTGAGCCCTCTGTGAACAAAGCCTCATTAAAATGGAAAAGGGCTCAGAGAGCAGGGGAGAACAAGTGTGCTGGTCCTGCAGTGTGAATGTCAGCCTCTCAGCATGGGGAGAATGAAGACTAAACCACAGTGCTAAGCCAGGAGATGAACTGTTCCACCTAACAGCTGTGGAGAAAGGTTTGGACTTTAAAGGAAACTGCAAGCAAATAAACCCAACTCTTCTTTTCCATGTGGAAGACAATTATCTTTGGAACAGTCAGGGGAGGACCATGCTCTAGACTGTAATTGTCTCTCCTCCAGTACCAGATGGCTGCTACCAGTAACGGGCTGCTGCCTGCAAAAACAGAGCCTTGGCAAGGGCCTATGTGACCTCCAAAATCAAATGATGACCATGCAACACAAAGAGGGACATTGAAGTGGGGAAAAAGTAATTCCCTTCAGAAGGGAACAGGAGAGTGCCTCAACTTCAGGCACACAGACTGAACTCTTAACACAAGACTCAGTTTCTGTTCTGTCCAAACATGAACATTTGGAGGCTCCTCCTTCCCCACCCTTCTTCCCAGCTCAACCTTCAGCATCTGTCCAAGGGAGTAGACAAAGAAACTTCCATGGAGTCTGCTGGGTATATCATCAGTCTGCACTGAACAAAACAGACGAGTCAGAGGCACGTGTCACAACTGAGCAAGTCCTTGGTCTTTCTAATCCAGTGCTGACCACTTCTCCATACATCACAGAAAGGGGAAAAGGAATTCCTGCTGCTGCAACAGTGCACTTACCTAGTTGGGCATGTAGGGAACACTAAGATCCCACCCAGGGCTCCATAACAAGACACTGATTATAGCAATCCCAGCCACAGGACAGGGCTGTGGTTTTACCCTGGAAGGGGATGGGCACTGGAGAAAGTGGCTGCCTCCTGTTCATATGGTGGGAGAGACAGTGAAATGGCAAAGCAAGAACTTACCTTCACTCCATCTGACTTCTTGTTCAGCAGGCTTTTGGCAGCTGTGGAGAGAAGCAGAAGTAGGTCAGATTTTGGTTTTAAGACTATCTTCTCTCTCTCTACCCCCACCACTTCCCTCAAAAATGCACGAAACTTCAGAAGGACAACCATCCTGCTAATTCCTCTCTAGCAGCAAGAGACCTGGAAAACAGGACAAGTCACTCATCAAATCCATCCTGATAGCAGAGTCATCTATTCTGTCTGTTGATCTACTGCCACTTTTACCACCTCAAGAGGACCAAGTCTGAAATGGTAATTTAGAGCTTCTCTGTCAATCCTCCACTCACACACTGTGACCCCATTCAGAAGTGTCAGCAGTTACAGGGGAAAAAGCTTAAGAAATCTGTTGGATTTTTGCAACAGGATAAAGGCTGCACCTGTAAGTGCAGCCATCCACATAACAGATGTGGTTTATAAAGGGGGTATTGATAACACAGAAGCCTTCTAATTACTGTTATTCAGTTACTCTGAGGATAACTGTATAGCTAAAAGGAAGGGACTGAGAAAGTGCAAAAGGCAGCATCTGACAACCATTTAAAAAAGAGAGAATGGCAAAAGAAACAGGGAACTAGGCTGAATTTCTTCACTGAAAGATAACGATGCTCTTCTGTGCTCAACTTGAACAACTGGCACTACCAATGAAACTGAGAGAATGATCAACACAGAGAGAGAGCCCACAACAAATGCCTGGCAGAAGGCACACTTGGGAGTGATGAAGATGCTCCATCTATTACAGTGAAGTGGTACATTGACAATGACTGCCAACAGTAAGACCCCATCTACAACTTCAACAGATATAAAACATATCTTGCCTACTTATGAAGAATGTATTCAGTTGTTTCAACATCTGTAAACAGCAGGAAAGACATCTACTGTACCAACACATGCTATGGCTCTCCTAAGCAGCTGCTGGGAAGCTTACGGGTCTGGGCACCTGGGTTTTAGGTGCAGCAAAAGATGAGGCCTAGAGAAAAGACAAGTCCTAAGACAACGCTCACGTGACTGTTGAAATGTTCCATTCCCAAAGACATGCTGAGCAACTTGCAGAGAGTGCTCAGTCTCTCTAGAAGCAGCAACGTTAGGCAAAAAAGGTTTTTGCAATACCTAAGCAACTGTTCCAATTTTATGTCAACCACATTTCCCACCCTGTGTTCCCTATAAGACCCTACAGACACAGATTAACTACACAATATTAGCTGAGTCGGTGCAAATGACTACAGCATCTCCTCCCAACAGAGGTGGCACCCCATATAAGCCTACTAGAACCTTTGAATTGGTTTCCTAATTCTACCCCCTAATGCAAGTATAAAGCTAGATTACAATTTTGTTTTCATTCCAGTTCTCAGAAACCAAGAACACTGGAAGAACCTCATGCAGAGGTTTTCTGAATGTGCTATGTCAAAATACAGCGTTCCAATATGCACACATGAAGGTGGGCAAAGTGACCCAAGCAACCCATCTGCCCTGCAACAGTCTCTCTGCTGAGTGTAAACATACTAAAGCATTGCAAGACTGCAGGACAAATAAGTTCTTGCCACCTTCAAGGCATGACAAAGGCTAGCTTGATTCTACATGCAAGTGAGAAGGAGAACAACGTGACTATGGGGTCAGAAGGGGTCCAGTGTTCATACCACACACACATCAAGGCATCTCACACAACAACTGCTGAAAACAAGAAACTGTTACGGCATTATAACACTTCAGAAGGAGTAAAGGATTCTGCAACTTAACAAATATACCAAATGGGACATCCTTGAAGTGAAAAAAAACCCCAACACCATCAGAGAAGCAAAACAGTACCACCATATGTTCTGGGAACGACCCAGAGACAAGCAGGGAAGCAACATTTTTTCACACTTAGTGCAGTTTTCCCACAACATCACATTTTTCTTTGTGGATAGAAGACAGCTTAAAATCATGTTCTACATCATTAAAGCAAATTCAGCTGAGAGTCCCTCTGTACAGCCCAGCACTATGTAATGTTGATCCATTTCTCTTGGTGCAGCCTGCCTGTCCAGCCTCTTTCCCTGACTGCACCTCTGCATGGCACACGCTGCTCTCCCACATGCCTGACAGCATCCCAGCACTGCAGAAAGAAACTTGGTCTGTAGCGTGTTTAGTTCATGCATCATGCTGTGGTTTATCAGGACAGCTGGAGAGCCCATGAAATGCATTCACACACGAAGATGACTCAGACACCTCAGACAAAAGGGAAGCATGCAGGTCTACCCACAGATCAACCTGTACAAGTTACAAGACAGAAATTAAAGAGGATTTCTGCACAAGGAACAAGACTTCCTGTAACAATAATAATTTCAGAAGACAGGCAGATTAGCAAAGAAACAACGGGAAGGGAAAAATCCAAAGACATATGCAGGAAGATTCTTTACTGTTCCTGAAATGGTCTTGTACCAATGCTCTATGGTTTTCCAGGCATGAGATACTAGTATTAATTTTTTCTATCCTTCCCATTTCCTCTACATGTTAAAGGGATTAAATTCCCTCTTCTCAGTGAGTTAAGAGTTCTCCTAGAATAAAAAACCACAAAAGCACGTGCTGCTACCCCAGTGACTCAAAAACACAATTCTGTTCTTGACTTAACAAGACACTCTTCAGTTAATCTCTAAAGAGAAACACAAAAGGCCTCTCCTGCACATACCCCTCCTTCTTCCCACTTTTCTTAGTTTTGGCCTCCATAATAAACAGCCTGGGCTCTGGACCATGCTCCTGGCAGAAACACAAATCCCTAATGCTGAACTCATCTGCAATAAACAGCAGACACTCTGGATGTACCAGAGCCAAGGCAGGGGGGCTGAAGAGGAATTGAAATATCCACTCCAAAGACAGCCACGGATAGTGCCTTCCCCACTGCCAGTCCTACTCCTCCTCTTCCAGAGAGAGCGGCCCTTCATCCAACCTGCCCATGGGTTTGCCCTGCCCTCAGCTGCCAAAACTCAGTTACATTTCTCACCTCAGTTAAGCTTCCAGAAAGTTTTTTTTGGGATGCGGGAAGAACACTGAGGTTGCTTTTATTAAGTCTGACCAACTTAGCATGCTAGTCTAACAGACAAGCCAAGTTCTGCCTTCTAAACACAAGCATTTATACCTGAAGAATTTATACCTGGACTTTACTGAGACTTGATAAAATAAAAATTGTATCATACCAACACAGACTTCCCAATGACACAGAGTTGCAGCTTCTCATCCTCATATTCTCAGTTCAAAGAAAGTCATATTAACTATTTCTCAACTCAATGTCACTTCTGGGGTCACCACAAAGGAGCCAACAGTCAATGTACAGCCACGAGAGGCACTTCTGGCTACCATCACAAACAATGCCCATGAATGCAGTGTAACTTCAAGAACACCTATTTATTAAGGTCAAACACCACAATAAAAAGTATTCACAGAGCTTTCCTGAACTTTAGAGAGAGGAACGTAGAAGAAATTATTATAATCATTTACATCTAATTTGATGATGAATTAGACTCTCTGGCTCTAGTGATAAACACTTAATGCAGTAACGAAATCCGTATCACTCTAGGAATTTGCAAGTGGAAGTTACTCACTGAAATCCACTACTCGGCAGGTCCACACTGTAGTAGTTGAGCACCACTCACTAAAACCCCTTACTGTTTCTTAAGAAATTTAGTAGATACAGAGAAAACACTTCAAAACCACTTAATTTTTCATTAAATGTGACTTAATCTTCTGCTTGGGAAATGAGGTTTCCAGCAACATTACACTTATTTAGTCAAAGCTCTGCAAATACCTTAATAATTTCTCCCCCTTCCATATTTTCATCCTTTGGATTCATACCAGGAGTTACAAAATTTCTGGTCCTGAATCAATATCGACCTAACACAACACAGTAGAAGCTTCAAATATATTATGCATTTCAGTTGAAGGAAAGAACTCAAATTTCAACCTGAGTAAAAATATATATATATGTGTATATATATATGTACATACACACACACACACACAAAATAGCAAAAATTCAGTTTCACACACACTTCTGTATGGGAGGTATAACAAGACAGCAAAAT
The DNA here is from genome assembly GCA_013398015.1 of Oreocharis arfaki. Lineage (NCBI taxonomy): Eukaryota > Metazoa > Chordata > Aves > Passeriformes > Paramythiidae > Oreocharis > Oreocharis arfaki. Next base: position 1,140,460 of record VZRR01008444.1, on the reverse strand, counting down.
ATTTCAGTATCATTTCAGTATTTGTATTATTTCCTCCTTCTTGCTCTTTAGCCAGCTAAAAAACATCTCTGTACAGGTTACACTAAACATGCACAGGCATATTCAGGCCTTCTTTACTTAGTTAAAAAGAACTCCGCTCCTTGAATCTGCCTCCAGCCTCTCTCAACCTCACCTACCTAGTTAAAAACCCCAACCTGTACATCAGTTAATAAAGATCTCTAGAGACATGTAACGAATTCCAGTTATTGTCACACGCTGCCGTAATAGCTCCCTCACAAAACTGACTTGAGCAAGCAGTGACAATAACTCAGAAAAAAGCTCAACATCAGTCAAAAGCAGAGGTTTCAGGCATAAGGCTTAATTACCTGCAATGTCTGCCTTAGGATATATTTTGAACACAGGACTTGTGCTGAACCAAGTGATAGAAGTGAATTTCACAGTGTGAAAGCTTGTTGAACAGCTCCCCAAACCAACAGTTGCAATCCACTCAGGAAAACAGTACTAAGAATTTCACATAGGCCATTTGTAAATTGTGCATAAAAATCAGCTTAAGGAGAAAAGCCACTTCTCAGCATTTTGTGAAGATGGCTGCTCCTAAGACGAAAACCAGCTTTTTTCCATCCTTTCACTCAGTTTATAGCAAGCTTATTTACAGAGTTTTAGCTACATAAATGAGTCCAGGCACCCTTAAATATTGCTGCAATCTCTGAAAACCTTGCCAACTCTCTCCTAGTAATAAATTAACATTTACTTCTCAGAAGATGATTTAGGACTTTCTTGCATGTGATCTAATCAGCTGATTTACCCAACTGCACTTCTGTATTCTGTAAGTGAATGCAGATCAGATCAGTGTTTGCTTGGATCATCTGAACATCAGAAGCCCCAGGTGAACACCCAAGTAATGCTGTGTATACCCTGGCGTGACCTTAACAATCCCATAGCAAAACTTAGAGCACATTGTTCTCAGTTGCAGCTGAATTAACACCTACTAGAGTGTGGAGAGAAGCTACAGATCCCTTATTACAACCAGGTTTCAACTTCTTGACTTATACTGAGAGGAGTGCAACTGTACCTGCTTTTAACAAATAGCCTACAGCTGGCCTGCGATGCAATCTTCTAAAATGAACCACAAACAGCCAGTATTAAATGACTGAATATATCATAACTGGGGAAAGGAACCAGATATCCTTTAACCTAATGGGCAAAAGGCACATAGCAAGCAACAAATTACTCAAAAAAGAACAGAAACTTTTTTTTTCTTTGTAAAAAGCAAGAATTTTTGATGGGCTAAAAAGAGAGAGAGTACTGCTACAGATTCTTGAGGAACACAATTTGTCACAGGCCTACACAGTGAAGGAACTCCATATTACAAAATGTGACACAGGAGATAGTAATGACAACAAGATTAAAGGAGTCTTCTCATATTTCCTGCAGATAGTACAATTGTGCCTAATTAATTGATACTGGGGTCACATGAGCCTTCATTTTCCTCTTTGTTCAAAACATCTGTGAAAGAAGCTTTTAGGAGATCTCATCCCCAGACAGGAAGAAGCTTGTCTCTTCATAAATCTAGTTCCCTGTCTGCTGGGAATGGGACTTTTAAAAACCCACAAAATAGTGTCACCCAATTAGAGAAAATAAAAACCTCTTAAGGGCTTTAGGGAAAGAAACAAGTATTATTGCAGAATTCTTCAAGGGCAGTTAGATGCCTGTCATGATAAGAAAAGTCTGAGCTCTACCCAAAGTTCCCACATGAACTTTTTAACTTACTATCAGTTAGCATGCATTTATTCTTTAATTCCAGCAGATGTATCTACATCAACTGCAGCAACTAGAAAACCTAAGTAAATTTAAAAATAATTACAATTTTAAAAAAATTTCGAGCTCATATTACACACAGTCCTGCAAAGAAAATAGGAGTAGATGTTCTCACCCCTTTAAAAACACATAAAAATGCAAGGAATCTCTACTCTTGACAGAGACTTTGCATCTAAATTCACAACATCTCTCTCTGGACAGTTTTTCTGACTGTCTCATACTTGGACTCACAGTTTATATTCAAAGCAGAACTCAGTGACACTGTAAACCCTGCACTCACTATGGGCCACCAAGGATTTCCTTTTCTTCAGTTGTTAACTGAAGTGGATCCAGCAGCTTCAGCCCTTGAGACAAAGAAGAATGAGTAGAGAAAGATTTTTCTCCTCAGTACTAGCTCAGGGATTAAGTGGATGTGTAGGTCACACACCATTAAGGAGAATCCTTCTCTCTGGCATTTCTTGTACTCAAAATCTGAGCCATAGGAGATTTTCTTACCCAAGCGCTTCTGCAGCTTCATTAGAAGTGACAACATTTGCAGACTAAAAATTAATCTGAAACTTCTGTTTATAAAAAAAAGAATAAAACCCCTGTCTATTTCAGAATCATCAATTAAGTGAAATAAAAATGAGCTGTGTAAATAGAACAAAAACAGTTCACACCAGCAGAAGGCCCAAGAAAATGTTTAGCTCTGTATAGGCCTGTGGAAGTCCTATCATTGAGCCATAGCTCCTCAAATAGTTACTTCAGAATCAATCTCAGAAAACAGTACAGAATTTTTAAGTCCTGTAATAGCACTATCCTGAGACAGATGAATGGATAAAATCACGCTGTCCCTTTAAGGCCAAACTATGAGAAATGCAGTAGAAAGAAACTGCTGTAGCCACAAGTAATGCTGACACACTGGCACAGGTTTACCTGAAAGCAAGAATCAAGAAAAAAAGTGTTTGGATGTTGCAGAGGGTTGTCCCTTAACTGTAGCATGGTTTCACACATTTTTTTTCATTAATCACCATACAGAAGGTTAAAAACACTGCCTTGAGTTCACAGAAGAATGTATGCATGAATGTGCACTTTGTATGATGGGATGATCATTTCACTTTCATTCCAATTACATGTTTATTGTAACAACACCCAGAATATAATTATTGGTATCCACCATTAGTAAATGGCCAGATGAAATTAATACACTTCCATCATCACATAATCCATATAGCAGACTTCTACTTGAGAGCAGCTGTAGTCAGGTGCAATAAAAATCTGACTCATGCATTCAATGATTGCTCTTTTAAAAGAGAAAAAAATTACAGAAGAGGGTAAAGAAAACAAAGAATCCCATAAACCAAAAGCACTTACAAATAGAGGTTTTCCACCAAAATGGAAATGAACACAGATCAGACTGCGTCATCTAGGTGTGCCGAGCCAAGATAATAATCTTCCAAAAAGCATGGATTTACACGTTGAGATTTGCATTTTCAGTAAATGCACTACGTAATGCAGTTGGGTGGGAGCCAGACTACCAGCTATTAAATTTAAAAAGATGAAAACCACTTCTGAGACTCCAAGAAGGAAAACTAATAGCTAGACACTTCAGACCCATTTTTGATGAGTCAAAGTAATACAATACCCAAATAGCTCCTGTCCTTATTCTCACCAATATTACTTCCCTGTCCCTGCCTCAGGTGTAAAGGAAACACTCCTACCTAATAAGAGCTCTTCACTCCTGGTTTATGACGGGAAAGCTTACGATACGAGCTAGAATTTCTCACAAGTAATTTGCTAACAAAATACCATGAGATGATTATGGAGGCTGTCTTTATTTCTGTTTTGTACCAGACTACAATACCATGTATTCCTCTCCAAACAAATCATTTCTTATTTCACACTGGTCACCAGCCGAGGCAAAGTTGCCACCATTACACCATGATGAACTGAAAGCATGTTTCCTCCCCTCCTACTTGACCTGAAAAAGGTTAAAATATTCTCCAGCTCACTCACATAAAGCAAAACCAAACAAGGGATGGGGGAGGACATTGAGGACTTACCTGAAAAATTGCGAGACACAAGCATCGTCGTGAGGATTGCACCCTGTGGGGAAGAGAAAGCAGGGATAACAGAAAGTGCCATTTGAGAAAGGGGCTGGGCTGACCCATGGAGAACACAATGCATCAGTTACCAATGCAGAGGTAAAGCAATGCTACCCTGAAGAACCCCAGTGCATCCAGGATTCCCACGTGTGGCTGTTGGGCCTGACACAGGACCACTCACAGTCCTGCCTTTTTAGAGCGGCAGCTGGATGCCAGGCAGGAGAGCCTAGGAAATCTGAAATGGCACTAAGAATTACACTTTAACACATAGCTGCTTCCTTCAAACAGCAGACAGCTGCTTTAGTGCACAGGCCAGAGGCTTTGCCCTAGCTGCCGGCAACTGGTAACACTAGTACTGGAAGGTGCACAGTGTTCAGAACTAGAAGTCCCAGAACTAGCTGCTCTGTTTCAACTTGCTGGCAGAAAGTAGAAGGGCTGAATACGTAGCAGAAGAAGCATGGGAAACTTAGAGCTTGGAGAAAGAAACTACCCATCTCTTCAGTACACTACTTCAGTAGCCTGCACTGGAGGATCACATAAGGTACTTCTCTAACACTATGCTAGTCATGGAAGAAAGTATTGTTGGTAGGAAGGCACTAACCTCAAATTCAGAGAACTAAAAACAAACTTAAGGCAAATTAAGATGTACTTACCTTTAGCTTCCTTCTAGCATTGAACTTTCTCAAGCATTCCACAGTCTCCTGCCTGTGCATCATTGATGCGACAGTGGATCGTTGCTGAAAAACAGAAAGAGCAGAAGATCAAGAACACACCCATACCAAATCAGCCAGGGAAGTTTATTCAGTTGCACTGATCAATCAAGACATTCAAGCTGACATGGCCAAGCCTCTCACCACTGCATGGCTGCAAAACACTGCAACTGGTTCATAACTTCCATCAAGACATATTAAATCAAGGTGGGCTATTACAGGACTGCGCCCAAGAAATTTACAACTGAGGTACAGGTGAGAATCGCCTTTCAGGCATGCACAAGATTTAAGATAGTACGAAGACAAAGCCAAATGAACAAGCATACCCATGGGGAATGGAGTTGGAGGCATTATAGAAAAGACCTGGGCTGCATTAGTTACAGCTTGAAAGGGAAATTTCAAGCAGTAAGTGAATATTTGTCAGCAGCAGCCTTCCTGGACATGGCAACCCCCTGAATTTAAGAGGTTGACTAGCAGAGGCCTTGGCATCTTTGTATCAATATTGCAGAAACAGATTCTCAGCATGTAAGAGAAAAGATCATGTATTTCTATTGTACCAATGCAAAAAAATGAGCATAATCTCTATCCAGTGATACACATCTGTCATCCACAGAACACTGGGATCCCATCAGCTGCAAAAAGACAACTTCCCAGAAGTGTTGCAGTCATTAAGACCACATGAGGAAATCAGACTGATACTGCCAAGCATTTAGAGCAAGAGTAAGTCAGTGACTAATGCCAAAGTAGGTGTTGCTCTTGCACAGAACCATGAGCCTGAATTCTCTTTACAAGGATAGTGGGTGAATTTCTAACCCGGCAGATAAGTGTGAACAAAGTCTCCACTAACTTTTTCTTGCTTGGAAAAAATTCTGCAATACCCAAAAGAACTGGAAACCATGCTTATATTCAGCTAGTTTATGGGAGGTCTCTGCTTTGATACTATTGTCAAAGCGGGTCACGCACTGCAGTACACACGGCAGTGTGTGGGGAGAATGTAGCCGAAGTGTCCTCCAACAACTCTGGTGGTCACTGTTCATCCAGCCTCCTCAGGAGAGACAACGATGTCCAGTTGTTCAATGTGAGCTTACAAGAATCAGGACACATACTTCAGAAGTTCAGTGATGCTACGAAACTCAGTGTCTCAGATAAACTTTTAAGATTTCCTACAACATTTACTTTAGAGGAGCCATACATCTCCAGAAAGGAAACATATGTTGTGCACACAGGGACTGCACAGCAAAGGGAAACAACAGACTCGAAAGGAAGCAGTTTCAGCGAGAGGCTGACATGGCTGGGAAGTAAAATCAAACTCCCCCTAGGTCAGAGAAAGAAAGTTGCCATAGGGAGTGGGCTATCATAATACAACTTTGGGTACGGGCATTGAGAGGAAAGTTAAATATACAGGAACTGCAATTGATTACAAGCATGCAAGGGAAAAAAAAAAAAGAGATGCACTTTCAGCTAGTGTGAAGTTTTGACTTCCAAGGAACTTGCTTAATTTTACAGCAGACGCTTCTGTTAGACAGATGTTCACATAAGTAAGTTCAAATTACTAATCTGTTGATTTGTGGTAGAAGGACACCACCACCACAGTTTCTCAAGAACAAATGAGCAAAGGAACACACTAGACACATCTCAGAAGTATGCTGTAGTATTACAAGAGCATCTGGTTAGACTTAGGTGAAACTATTTCATCCAGCAGAGACAAAAGTGCATCATTGCTGCTCTCCCCTACGCCTATGCCCATGCCCAGCTATGTCCTGGGATTTCCTTGCCAACTTTGCAAAAGATGAAAAATACTTATGTGTGAGGTCTGGCAAGGCAGAAACTACTTACATAGAACAGCAAAAGATTCTTTGCTGATTTCAATTTTACAGCCAATTAAGCTGCAGCATAGCAGAAATGTCCCAAATATTGCAAAGATGCTATGCCGTAAACTGAAAGAGAGATGAAGAACAAAACAGTCCTAAAATTTTTGTCTGATGCCAAACTCCATTTGGCATTTTAGGATGACATGGATTGGAAAAGATGTGGGAAAACCCAGAAACTATATACACTGACAAAATTCCAGAAGAGTAAGGGATTTTCTTTTCTACTGTGTCAATAAAAACAACACAGCATGACAAAGTACACTTGCTGAAGGTCAGAATCAAAAAAAAATCATTATTTGAAAAATTTGAAATATTCTGTGTTTTGCAAGTCTTCCTGGCATGTCCATTCAAGATAAACTACAAATCATCCTGTAATAAGGAGAACACTTACACAAACCCATGGGTGTTTGAGAGCCTGGTCAGCTGTGATGCGCTTTGCTGGGTTTATCGTCAGCATCTGGTTGATCAAATTCTTGGCTTCAGGAGTCACAGTGTCCCACTCAGGTGATGGGAACTAAAAGAGGAAGAAGGAACAGATGATGAACTAAATAGAAATATCTTCTACTAGCAGAAGACATTCTCCCCTGATACACAGCTAAATTCCAGCCTTTGCCCCTTTGATACCAAGGCTGACACATTTGCTAAAATCACCAATTTTTGTGAAAACCCATACTGAACAAAAATCATCCAGAATCCAGCAAATGAACAGTGCCAGACAGCAGGACACACACGTACCATTTACCAGACATAAGCAAGAAGATTAAGAGTTTAAAAGCCTTTCAGGAATCACTCAGACCTTTGAATTTCTTTCACACTCAACAGTCAAAGAAGTAAAGTCACAGATCTTTTTTACTGAGTTCTTACATGAAAAACACAGGCACTATCTTTTTTTACCCCACCTATCTCTTTCTCCAGCATGCTAAAAGCTGTAACCACTTATGGAAAATCACCAACAGTTAACTACAGCAAAACTGCATGAAAGCAAAATCCACTAACAGAGAACCTCCAATCAGGCACACTTTTCCTACCACAACACACAATATACTGGAACAACACCAGTCACTTAGGGGGTGTAGCAACCCTCCAGCAAGCTGTTGCCAACCACCTACCATACCAAGATCATTACCTGGGGAGCAAGAGAGATGTAGCAATGGTTGGGAATACAGAAGCATGAAAACAAAGAAAAGAATTTCAAGTATTTCAGCTGCTGATCATCCACGAGGGGTAACTGCTTTCTGCTATAATTCCAATAATGATAAAGATGAGATATTTACACCATCCTGCAGATGCTTGCATGTTGTACGAATGACAGCATGCTGAGATTAAATCCCATGAATCTACTGTACAAATACAGGTGAACTTCAGAACACAAATATGCTGTTGGGGTAAAGCTCCCTGTCTTTAGGTGGGAGAAAAAAATTGATTTATTCTGAAAACATTTCCTTACAGTACTACATTATTTAGAAAAAGCTTATTCCATCTTTTTTTCTTCTGCTTTTTTATGGCTTTACTCAATTGGGTCATAACAATACACCTGCCATATTTGATTTGTATATAATTTTATTTCTGCATTCGCAGACATCAGTAAGGCATTATACAATTTGCTCTGCAAACATTGCAAGAGGCTACTCAAAAATTATGATACAGATGTTTCAAGCCAGGACACTTTCCCCACACCTGAACTCTGAAGTATTCATGGTAATGTCTTGCAAAACCCCTACCCAACAGCACAAAGTGAAAAAAAAAAAAATTCACTGTTGCCACTTCCTCTCTGGTGAAGGGAGAACAACAGACTGGTCATGGCCTGCAGACCCCTCGGTGCTGGGTAAGGACACCAGGGGTAGGTGCATCAGTAAAACTTGAACAGTTTTCTATCAGGCAAAACAAGGGAAGAATCTACTCAATTTTTTTCACAATAGATAAGAATTCAAAACCAATAGATAGATAAGGAGAGACCAGGCACTTCACTCTTCATGACTTACAGAAAGAGGTATTTAACCCCTGAAGTGCTTTGAAAATCCCCATTGATATAATTAGTGCAAAAATGCTTCAAATAAGAACAAGCAACACAAAAACTGGAGGGGCAGCAAGGCAAGAGAAGAACAAAAGTCTGTTTAAGGCTATCAAGTGCAAAGACATCACTTTGCTTTCACTCAGGAAGCCACTGAGCCAGGACACAGGCAGACCTTAGTTCTCACCAGTACAGCTGCTCTCATGGTCTCAAGCACAGGAGCTGAGAGGTGACCGGCAGAAGGAGGCCAACAGAACCCTCACCTTTTGGGGTTTTATTTTTGTTTAATACAAACCACAAGACAGCCTACAAAATGAACTCCCCAACTTCCTCTTGATATTCATGCCCACAGGCTTCAAGCTAGGATTTCCAGGAGTTCCTTCTTCCCTCTCAAGCCTCTCCTTACATGGAAGAATTTATGTCAAACATTAAAGCTGTGGTACCCAAACCACATTTTATACCACCTTTGCTTCCCTCAGTACCGACCTCCTTGCTATTTCTCTTTCAGGCACTTTTTACACCTCAGTTCGGCCATGCTCTAAGAAGTGTTCCATGAACTCTTTGGCTTTTTACCAGAGCCTCCAACCCACCATGCTGATCCCCACCACAAAGCCACCCCTCCAATGGCCCCCATTATTCAGTCTCCTCACTGGGCTCCATGCTTTCCATGGACTATGGAACAGAGGACACCAAAGACCATAATTTAAGCTATTATTCTACAGAATACATCCCCATACTTTTTATTAGGCCTTGATAAAGACAAGCTCCTTCATTCTACCTTCTCTCTACTCCACTGAAAACGTTAGCATTGGCTAATCTGCAACACTTTGTGGTAAATTACTAGAAGAGACCATTTCCCACCCTCTGGATTTCCCTAACGAGTGTCAACGTCCTAGTGCCCACTGTGATGCTTTCCACATATCCTTCAGTAGCCCCAGACAGGAGTGTATCCCAGGCAGTGAAGACAACGAGGTGTATGAGCACGTCAAACGTCACTTTGCACAGAAGCTTGGGGCCTGCTGCTGGACGCCAGGTAAGATAGTGCCATGTTTTGGATGGCTTCTACACCCATGCAGGTACTCAGCAAGAAAGTGCCCTTACGTCATAGGCTCCGGCTTTGATCTGCTGATAGAGTTTGTGCTGATCTTCATCCCAAAAGGGAGGGTACCCCACTAGTAATATGTACAGAATCACTCCTGGGAGGGAGAGACACAGATACACTATGGTTAGGCTAATATGCCAATTATTCCTTCAGCCCCTCTTCCTTCCCTCTCGACACTCCCCAAGGCAATGTCTGCCCCATATCTTCATTTGCCATCATATTTAGCCTTCTGAGATAGCAAAACACACAAACCTGTCATCTGCTGAACCTCACCCTGGCACTTCATGTTCAGCTCTTAATGCTGGTGCCAGGAACTAGAACGAGCTGCACGATGTCCTTCTACCCTCCCCTGGCTACCCTGGCTGGCGAGCCACAACTCCCGGCTGCCCTCACAGTAAGATGAAGCCACATCTCCTAGGGTTCCTGGGCAGCAAGGGACATTTTAGGAAGGACTCTGTTTTTAGATGCTTACTGTGTTGGGACAAAAATGACACTGACAAAGCTGACACTCCTGGCCTGCAGAGAACCATTTAGTCCATGTCAGGCAACACTGATATCGTACGTCTTTAAACCTATCAGTTCTAGATACATTTACGCTTGCATTTTTTCTTTAAAAAAAATCATCCCTCTTCAGTATTTCATCTTCTACACAGTTAGTGTAATAGGAAATTGCTACAGTTATCTAAGCAACTGACTCTGCAAAGCATACACAGGTCCTATCTCTTGAGTCTCAAACATCTGATAGATGGCCTGAGGAAAGGATTAGGAGCCAGAATCAAATGAGTTCAGGCTCCAGTATTCATTCCATCTACACAAGGTGCTTATCCTCAATTGTGCCTTCAAGTCTCCACTAAGTAAGAAGGAGCACTGTGCACCCTCCCAGCAATAGGCTACAAGGACTCACTCTTTGACATGGAATGATGTTGTTTAAGCGTAAAACGTTTTGACAGAATCTTACCACATGCCCATATATCCACTGGTTTTCCATAAGGATCTTTTCTTAAGACTTCAGGGGAGAGGTAGCCTGGAGTACCAGCAAACCCTGCCAGGAAATGGATGACATGAAGTACTTACAGCACCCAAGCAGAAGAGATCTTGCCATATCACAAAATCCACTAGTGGTAACTAACAAATTCCAAAACCCATCTCTCCCACCCTTCATCTCATATTAGATAGATATGTCTCTTAGTAAATCAACAAAAAGAGGCAAAAAACCCCTCAAATAAAACAGAAAATCAGATGGGATCCAGTGCCTGTGTATTGCAAGAAAAACAGACAAGTAAGAGGGACCATGTCAACCAACTGGGCACAAACTTGTATGCCAGGACTTATCATTACATCTAATAGCTTGGAGTTTGAAAACACAAGACACAGATGGGACACATCCGATTGCCAAATGGTGTGGGGAGACCAGGAGAAGTCATCTTTCCAGAATCTCTGCAGCACTGCAGAGTCTCAGAGCTGATGTTCAGCCTGAAAAGGTCTCATTTCTAATTATGTTTTAGCTAAACAAAGATGTGGTCAGATCCGAATGTGCCTGAGGAAGGCCAGGTCAAATGCATTTCTGTAAAGTGACCAAACAAAATTCCAGATGTCTACACTTCTGAGCAGTAGGAAAGTTCAGATCAGGTTCTAAACTTGAATGCAGCTGCATTTATCTCTGACACTAACATCTACTGTAAACTGAGAAGGAAAATAGAGAAACACATTGCCATTTTTTCTGTCTTTATTTATCAGTTTTTCCTCTATTGCACCTAGGCTTGTGCCTAAGACCCAGAGGCTGACATGCTTGAAAAAGAAGCAGCCAAGTACACAGAAGTGTGCTGGAAGGGCTTGGAGAAAATACTCCGGAGGATGCAACTCAACCAGCCACCAGGAAACAGGGGAGCGAAGCTGGGAAAGCTCAGTCTTACCAAACCAGGCCTGCTGCTCTCCCTGGACTTCTATAGCCAGTCCGAAGTCAGCCAGTTTGACAGCAGCACCCTTACATTTACTCGCTAGCAGTAAATTCTCGGGCTGAGGAGAAGAAAGAAAAAAGAAAGTAAGAATGAAAGACTGATGTTTGTTAAAACCTCTGACCTAGTATTCACATCACTAAACTGCACCTGCTGACTGAATTTAGCATGCAGTACTAAACTTGTTCAGGTGAAGACACAGCAGCAGCAACGAATGGCCTTGACCTAGAGTGGCAGAAAATTTTCAAGTGTAACACAAACCCTCTGGCTCCTCTGTGGGAGCTAGAGCCTCTTCCAACCCAGCCCATACATTACATGCTGACACCAGAGGGCACTGGCAGTACAGTTCCTGCAGCACCTAAGCCAAAATTTGATTCTGCCCTCCTCAAAGAGAATAACTGGAGGGAGGGGGAAGGGGGGGAGAGGAAAGAAGGGAGGGACAATGCAGTAGATACAATCTGCAGTGATGTTTCTCCCCTTGAACATTAGACAGTCCCCAAGGCACTGAAAAAGTAAATATGATGCTAATACAGGCTGCCAAATACACTGCTGTAATGTGGGAAGGCATCATCTGGCTAGGCAGTAGTTTTCATCCCTTACAGAAAAAGCCTCAGCCTCAAATTGGCATAAGCAGCACAGCAGTGAGTGTTCTTGTAAGCAGTTTTTCCATGCTACACATTTGCAGCAGCATAAAATATTCTGTCTTGCTACTGCTGCCATCACCTATACAAGAAGCAGCCATGTCACTTCCTCCATGTGCCGGGGAAGGGAAACAGACTTTTGACCCTCACATTTCCACCTTGAATGAATCTCACTCAAACCGTAATTCTGTTGTGTTCCAGCAGAGGACTTGGGCAGAAGGCTTAACACAACTCCAAAAACTGGACCGGGAATTGTCAGCTCCATCTGAAGCACCTGAGCAGCTAATTACATGGGACCCCTGGAAACCCCAAAGCCTTTAAGGTGATGGCTATTATGGCTTTGCAGGAAAATCAACTTGAAGATAGGCAGGTCAAACATGGTTTCTCATCCTATCCCCTTCTCATCTTTTGTGCAATTCACATCAAGTGGATTTTTTAACTGCGCAGGATGGTAGCCTGGAAATCCAGAAATAGGAGCTTGTCTCAGTTTCACAGATCTGATAAAGGTCTTTTTTGCAGCCTGCTTACCATTTTCACCCCATAGCAACTCTTTACCCCTGTTGTGCCTGACAGGCACAAGATGCTTTGCTCATTCATCTGTCTTAAACTACTGGGTATGTGCTTCTTCTGTTCTGAACGAAGGCAGAAAAGCCTTCCTCAACAGACTCCTTGCCATAAGCAGCACGGAAGGAGGGGGAACTGGGTCTCAATACATTTGGATGCCACTGGATCTTCACTATATGGGAAGCAGAAAAGATTGTGGTAATCAAGCTACACTAATGAAAATTCACCACTGTAAACAAGACCCTAAGGCTGAAGACCAGTGAAATCTTCTGAAAATCCCTCCCAACTCCAGATCACACCTGGGCTTAGTGTCACTAAGAGCAAGTGACATTGAAGACAGACTTGTGCTAGTTAAGCACTATTTGTAGCTCTACTTTAGGAGCAAACACCTTAAGGCGAATGGGGCTTATCCATGTGCATGCTTGCCAACATCTGGGTTGTCTCAAGTTTCACATACTTTTTGGTGAGGATGTGAATGCACTCCCTAATTTCTTACAGCCCCTATGGGCAGCTCAACATTTGACATCCTTTAATAGCATGTTATCCAAAAGAAAGGCTTATGAAAGGGAGGTGCAAAAGACAAAACCTTACTTGAAGCAAGCTCTGCAGTTATTACACACTGATCCGGAAGGCCAAGCTTTTGGCAAGGATCTAGATATTAAATAAAAAGCATAGGAACTTTCATTGCTAAAAGGAATGGTTACTCCTCAGGCCTGGATAGTTCCAGTCAATCAGAGCAAGCAACAGAAGAAACTTATTAACTACAGCAGGGAGTGTCTAGCAGCTGATAAATTCTAAACAAGTTGCTAGCACATGGAAGGAAACCAGATTATATCTGAACACAAGGCAAGGAAAACTTCTTCTGTACTGGAAAACACTACTGATTCTCATAAACTCCCTAATTTTGGGCAGTAGTGCCTCTTGGATATTGCTTTCTGAAGAGCTGGTGTTGGGTCTAATCAAGAGCAGCCACAGTCCACAGTAGATCATCTGCATTTTTTCACACTGCTGTGAACCAGGAGGTCAAAAGTGTGGCACGGGAATTTGCCAGAAACACAAAGGGTTTTCCACTAGATCAAAACACCAGAGGAACACTGCCACCAAGCTTGCAATGTGCTTTTACCTTGCTCTCTGCAAAATATTTTTCTCCTTCCCCCTTGTACATTGCTGAACAAGCCCAAACCAACACTAGTAGCAGGTGTCATCCTGCATTAATTTAACTGGACCACTGGTGACCATCACCATTCCCACTTTAGACAGAGAGGGCTCCAGGGCATGCAGACCTTCCCGCAAAAATCTCTTCATTCTGGAGCCTGCCCAGCTTCCAGCACCGCTGCACAGTGTGGGAAGGGAGTTTAGGTGACTACACTGCAGAGGCTTTGAGGCTATAAACGTGTTATAATGTGTCAAATGATTGATTCACCCACTCTTTACTGGCCAGCAGTTTTGGTTTTAGATTAAAAGTGCTTCTACTGATGAGAGAAGAAAGAAATGACACAAAAAATTCTTGCTGAACATCTCTGCCCTAGCGCAGTGGCATGTGTTTGGCAACACTGCAGAATAAAAATACACATGCTCTGTGCAGACAAACTCATCCTGGCAGATTGAACAAAGATTGCTCCAGGTCTCTAGAGATCTCTTCAATCACAAACTAGAAAGTGTCCTTCATTATAATGAATCCTACCCAAGTTTCTCTGGAAGCATACTTCACTCCAAGATTCACAGCTACTCCATCCTGGAGCTGCCTCAGAGAGGCTGAGAGCTGGCAAGGTTCACAAAGACTGAAAACTTCCTTGGGAGTCCAGCACACCCTCTAGAAAACTCTGAAGAAGCAGATTTGTGCTTCAAGAACCCCTGAACCTAGTTCAAGTGAAAAAAAAAAATGAACCCAAACCAAAAAAAAACCCCACACAAAAACCCTAGCCAGCTGGCAACACAATATTCCTCTCTTGCCTCTTCCAATGATCCCCTGGCTGCTTTCCTCAGACTACAGCACAGAGGAAACATTACCTTCAAATCCCTGTGCACGATATCATGCTGGTGAATGTGATTCACACTCTCCAGTATCTGATGAATACAGTGGCTGCAAGATAAAAGGGAGAGACACACAAAGTTATGCACACACATTTAACATCTCATCTCATCCCAGAACTATTTCCCTAACTTTTACTAGGGGACATTCAAGATTCCATGCTGAATCTCTTCATCATGACTACTGGATGCCACAGCTCAGCACCATCACATCTGAACAACCCCAGCCCGCCCAGCAACAGGGTGCCAAACATCCTTTCTGGAGCAGGACCCCAAAGCCTCTCTCCTACCTCCCATCATTTCCTTCCTTCCCTTCCCATCACACTAAGCCTCTCACTTGTTCCTTCAGCCAACAGTGCCCACCCCATACAGAACAACCGAGGCATCCGAGTATCTTCTAACAGCAGCCGAAATTGTGCAAGCAAGACCAAATTGCTACAGGAAACATTCCACTGGGCTGGTCCTGAGCAAAGAATAAACTTTGGGAGAGCAGCAGCCTCCCCAGCAAATTCAGGATGACGACGCCTGGGCGCCTGCCAGTTTGCAAAGCTTTCAGAGCAGCATCTCAAGCACTTTATATATACAACGTGCACACACACCCGCTTGCTGGGTGCCTTTTAAGTACAGATCCCACTTAAGGGGTTAGTAATCTGAAAAGCAGACTCATTCCATTAAGTGCAGCATGCTGCACTCCCCCAGCTCACAGAAAACCCTGTCTCTGCGATTCTCACTGTTGTAAACCACAGGGACAAAACCAAGATGTTATTTACACCTGTTGCATAATGACAGCACAACCCACCCATGGGTGAGACTCCAGGTTGGAGCCATCTCCTCCACTAAACATTTACTCAGCTCCCAAAGGTGAATGTGGAATGGAATAGGGATTTTGACAACTATGGCTGGGCAGTAAACATGCGCATGTGGACAACTCAGACAGGTCTATGTCCTAACTGCAGGACCTCTCAGACCCTTCACTGACTTCTGCAAATCTCAGAGGAACAAATTTGAAATCAGTGAAACATTTGAGGAAAGGAAAAAAGGCTTCAGGAAAAAATGTGAAGAGGGTGAGGAGAGGAAGAGGAGAGGAGGTGCAGCACTGTGTATTTGCTATCCCCACCCCTCTGGAGCTGGCAGTATGATCCTCGGGGTCGGAATCCATGAAAATCTCCCTGCTCCCAAAACAAAAATGTATAATTAGAACAGAGCTGAGTCTGAGCAAGAGAGATTTTCTGGCCAAAAATGGCAAAAGTGTGAGGTGTCCCAGGCGAGCCAAACACGGCGGATTGGCACAGACCTCGCTCCCTCGCTCTCTCAGACTGCTCTGGAATTCAGCACAGCATGGGGAGAGAAAGGGAGGAGTTTAACTCTGTCATCTTGTGGGCACTTGGAGACCTGACCAGCTGACAGTCAGAGGGCTGAGCACCCTAAGGAGGCTCACAGAGCAACAGACAGTCCTCCTTTTCCCCGAACCTTTGTTTTTCTGAGCAGTGTCAGTCACTGACAGCTTTCGAGCACTTCAGGGAACAGGCACTGGCAAGAGGAACAGGGGAAGGATTATGATTGATAACCTCAAAACTTCCCAACTTCAAGGCAGAGTGGCATGATTGATTCTGTATAGGTCTGAGATGCTGTGCCTACAAGATCTGTATGCCCCACTGAAAACATCTACAGGGCTCTCAGACCTCTCTGCCAGGAGCTCCAGCAGAGCTGATGAGTTCACTGGCCTTCCCAACCACCAAATGGCTCCTGGCAGAGCACACAGGGCAGTGCCTCATTTGAAAGCCTGCAATGCCCAGAAGACAGAGGCTGTAAGTGAACCACAGGGAAAGCAAATAAGTGCCGGCAGACTCCATCAGCAGTACCTACACTAGCACCTCAGGTCACATTCTCTTTCCTTCCTTGCACTCAGTATCAGCTTCCTCATAGTACTGCCTACTCAAGCTCAACCTGCCACAGTGCCCACTACTTCCTTCTTACTCCTCTCTTCTCATGGCTCCCCTAATTCCTGCTTCCTCTCTTCTCATGGCTTCCCTAATTCCTGCTTCAGCAGGGGTTAGTATGGGATTAGGACTTGACTGCAGAATAAGCAGGGTGAAATGTCACCACTGGGCCACTCCCAGGCCATGCAAAAGCAGAACAGGAGTGGCCTAATCCCAGCTTTGATCCCAGATGCTGCATGTCCAGCAGATGGATGGGTCAGACAACCCCCTCAGCTACTGCTGCACATAGCACACACTCTGTATAAACAGGGACAAACACATGCCACTTCAGGAAGCTCACACGTAGGAGAGAGGGGACACATCCAGGAACAGAAGGGCATAACTCTAAATCTTTTTAACATTAAAGTATGAAGTTTGCTCCCTCATATTGTGCCTTTTGTCACTGCACTGACCAGCTGACAGTCAGTGAGGGCTTCCACAGAAACACAGCCTGCAAAGCCCCCTTTCCTCACTGCCCTGTAAACCATTACCTAGACACAGGCAAATCGAATGGGTCTGCTCAACAGCAGTGGCACATCACTGGAAACCCTGCTAGAAGAAGGAGAAGGCCAAGCAGGCAGCACCCTCACAGCTCTCCTTTATGTTTGCTCAGTAAGGACACACTGTCACCACCCACCACAAAGACCAGGTAGACAAAGCTGCTAGCAGTGGCTCTCCCAGCAAGGAGCACAGCATCTGCAAGTGGCAGAGACAGCAATGTCTGCAAGTGGGCAAGGGCTACAGCTGCATTGAGTCAGGCTGTCTGGTGACAATAAGTTCATGCTAATAGCAGAAAGAGGATGTGTTTTATCCAGACAAGGAACAAGAGTGTTAGAACAAAGCCACACACAGACTAGCAGGCAGGAAACTCATTCCACTTGTACATCTACATGGAACACACATGGAAGGGTCTGGAAACAGTCTTACCTGGCATCTGCTTCACTGTAGTATTCTCTAGCAACAATATCCTCAAAGAGCTCTCCACCAGTAACCCTGGAGGCCAAAAGAACAAAGGACGTTACAGAGCCCATGCTTGTGCAGTTCAAGGCTGCACAGGATGTACATGGCCACCCACCTGGGCCCTTTGCCACAGCCTGCGTGGGAAACTGTGTTACAGGGGAGCCAGGGCAGTGCTCCACCACCACAGCAGCACTGCTATATCCATGTGACTGACCCCTTGCACTGCCTTTTCACCAGCAGGGTACAGGACACTGCTGACACTCTGTGCACAAATTGCCCATACACCTTTGCTGAGCTTAGTGTATGCTGAGCTTCAGAAGGACACCCCTCCTCTGACCCCCACTGGGCTGCCTCAGAGACAAAAATCAAACAGTCTCCATACACGGGACAGGATTCTTTGTCATCCCACACTTACACCTGGTGCCAGGAGCCTTCCTGGTCTGTCCCCACCACAGAGTCAATGGATTTTTGTCAAATAGGCCAGAGGTATTTACAAGTCTCAAAAGATAAAGGGAGAATTTTACTAATGCAGGTGCTTTTTATTCCACTCTTAGTCAACCATCAACGTGCTTGCATCACTGGTGAAGCGTCAGAGACAGACACTTACAGATCAAAGACGAGGTAATGGAAACCTTCTTCTGAAATACTGTCATGGAGTCGCACTGCAAAAACATAATCAAGAAATGGAGATTTATGGAGCATGTAGCAAATATGACACTTCACAAATCAAACTCATGCACACAATCAAGTTCTCCCTCAACCCACTCAGTCTATTAATTCCCCATGACCTCCACTCTGTGTGCTCCCTTAGTGACCTATTTCCTTCCGTTATCTCGAAGGAACAGATGGGTGTCCTTCACATACATTCACCCCTCTCCAGCGTCAAAACAAGCTCTGAGTATCTTTGACCTCTTGTTCATTCTTCCTCTCTAATGTTTCAGTACCCTCCTCTCACATCTGCCAACTTTTTCCTACAGGCTTATGCTTTGGCATCTCTCCCCAGCCATTCTTACTTCGTAAAACAAACCCTTTTCCAAGTCCCATAACAAGCCCCCAGTCCATAAATTGTCTTCTGACCCTACCTGCATGTCAGCACCATTGGTCTCCTTTCCACCTTTTATCTGTAAGGCTCAACGATGTTCTCTTCTGTTACTTCTTTTTTCCTCACTTAATTCTGACTTACACCGCAAATCTTTACCCAAAATTCAGAACCAGTTTCTTATCTCATTTTTCTGACCTGCTTGTTTCCAAAGACATATCTGATCACATTCTGCTTCTCAAAATTTCATCCACCTTCAGCTTCCTTACCTATCTCCCCTTAGTTATGCTCCTATTGCCTAAATTAACTTTCATCTTTTACCTTTCCATGTCCCAGGCCCATGACGAGCCACTTTCCCCCAATATTTTGGGATCTCTGAGGTTCTGTTCTCCTTTCCCCATGTTACACACAGGCAATGACTATTGCACCTATGCATTCAGCACGGTGCCATTTCCTCCTGTCTCAACCAAAATCACAGTTTCTTTGACCATTCTTAGATACCTAGGCACTGTCGTAACCCAAGAGGAGAAACTTCACATTGCTACGTAATCCCTAATTTTTGCTTTTCTCCTCTGCTGCAGAACTTCACTCTTTTCCCTGCCAGTCAGTCACAAGTTAGCAATTCCCTTTGACTCAATTCCTAAACCTTCATGCCCTGACTAGAACAAGATGTCTTCTTCACATGACCATCTATAGTCTTTCCCTATTGATTCACCCAACTTAAGTAACTAGTTGAGACAAGACTGGGTCTCAGTCACTTTAACACCTTGTAATTGAGTATTGACCAAAGTAACATTGACTGTTCTCATGATTACAAGAAAAATCTCATTATCCTGCTCTGTCACTTCAATGGTCCCTCAGCCTCTCTCCCCTATCTTCCATTCTCTTCCACATACAATACAGGTGGTCTGCCTTGATTTTCCCAGCATCATGATTTTCTCTCTGTCAGTATCAAGAAGTCACTTTGCACCTCTTACCAGTGGATGACGTCAGCTACCATCACTGTCTTGTGAATGTTTCAAACTAGCACTTGGCACATATGGAAGAGCTTTTGCACATGTTGTCAGTGCTCTTCTCTACTCTTCCTTGCAACTCTCCTTTTTTAAGGCACCCTTCCACATACACACAGACACACTCAAACTCAGAAGAGAGTAGCACAGATGTGCAGAAACCGCTGCCAGTACCCTTCCTCAAAGGATTTAATTCTTTCCTTGTTCTTTCTGCCTGTTGATTCCCATATTTTTCCTCCCTTTATCTACAAGCTGTCTGACCTGGTCCCTTGGCCAGCTTCCTTTCCTTAGCATTTCTACTGCATACCTAACTGCAGGGGTTTGGGAGGGGCACTCCATCCAGCAAAAAGCTGTGAACAAGCCAGAAGGGCATTCAGGTGCAACATGCTGTTCCTAATGTGTGAGAACAGAGGCATCACCTTGATGATCTATAAAGTTCCATAAATCACTTGCTGCACACAAAAATTCTTCCAAGTAAGCAGTTTTAGTTGGGTTTGTAATAACTTTATTGCAATACAAATTTGTGTTTACAAGAAAACTTGCCTCCTGAGCGCTTGGCAGAAACCAGCAGAGGCGGCATTATGAAAATACAAGCGAGAAGAAAGGTATTTCCTAGGAGAGAAGATTTCCATTCAAGACTGGAAACAAGATGGAAAGCAGCTGAAAAAGACACTTAGATTTCCAGTGCAAGGCAGTTTTCACTCCAGGGAAGGCTGTTTGAGGTGAAAGCAGGACAAAAGCATATCAACAAGAGCTGAAGCCCAGAACACAGGCAAAAGTCTGTGGAGAGACCTTATGAACAGATGGAGAAACTTCAAGGAAAGCTCAATGTATTAACAAGGTCATGTTTGGTGATGCTCGGTGGGCATGAAAAAGCATTCTCCTTCCTCTGGAACCTGAAAGGTCACCAAAGCACTGCAAGAAACACCAAGCACAGATAGCGGCATGAATGAAATCACGATGAAGGAGAAGCTCAGCCACCAGCACGTTGAGAACAGTAGCCTTGAAAAAGGAACAGCAAATGTGTCTGCAGGTAGAAGTGAGGAACAGTGAACGATAAACTTTGACGCAAAGATTCGGGCAGCAAATTACATCAGAAAATAAAACACAAATGAGCTGATTGGTGCTATTTCTTTGTCCCGAGGAAAGCAATTTTGTCAGCTACATTATGAAAAGGGAAGGAAGTAGCAATTCAGCTGGCAGAGACTGGCAGAAGCAGCAAAAAGAGCCTTCAAGGACAGTAAAACACTACTTGCGTCCTTAGGTGAGGAACCAAGACAGGAGGACAGAGACAGTTCATAAATACTGACATTGTGCACCACCCTAGGGCTGCACAGCAAAAGAAGGCCCTGAGGGCAGGACACAGGTCATTAACTTAACAAGGGAGCTGCCTCCTCACAACAGCCCAGAATGATGCTAGAACAAAATCCGTCCAGGATTTAATCTGCTGAGGTAACAAAGCTCAGGGAGTAATGGTAGAACAGCAAAATCCAGAAAAGCTGTAGGAAAAATTACACTGGGCACCACGACCTTGCACAGGAATAATTAGTGACAGCTCAGAATATTAGGCTTTAAGTGTGGAGGGGGACAGCAATAAGGGGAGTCAAAAAGGATCAAAACAATTCTGAATATACCAAAACTCTTGTGACTCTCCATTCCAGCCCCAATATCATACTGATGCAAAGAAACAAAAGCAATACTCAGTAGCAGAACAGAAATAAAACTAGTGTCCTTTCACCCTAAAGTTTTGTTTACCTACCCTCCTGCAGAGCCACAAGAGCTTTCCTGACCAGTAAGGAGACTGCAATGGACAGCTCTGAGGCCACGGTTCACTCTGCTGACATGCAACATTAAAATGCCCTGCTTTCTACTACAGTGCTAACTACCAGGGATGATTAGCTTAAAAAAATGACCTGCCTTTTGCAAAACTCTTCAGCAAGTCCATGAAATGGCATATATTCAGAAGTAACTGAATAATAAAAAACATTTTAAAAGTTTCTGTGCCTCCTCTCCACTTTGGGTCACAAATATGATCCACATTGTGTGAACATTCACCACGAAGATACACTAACATCAGAAACCATCTGATACCTCCACCATCTAGATGGTGCTTGTCTTACATAGAGCCCTCTCTGCTTGAAGGTAACCTGTGCAAGTGTCCTCCACCTGAAGGCAGAACACAGGTTCCTGAATGGCCAGTTCCAAAAGCAAAACTCAAGTACTGGGCTGTCCTCTGTTTCAAACATCTTCCCATGAAAAGAAGATCCCATTTCTTCCACAGGCTGCTGGTCCTGACACCCTGTCTACCATGACTAGCTACATTACTGCCACAAGTTCAGCTTTAACACAGCAGTTGAGCACAGCCCAAAAAAGCTGCTCATATCTGTGTAACCTGTTGACACGAGAGAGTGAAACATATAATTATATGGAGACGCTGGAGGGCAAAGTCCTCCCAAAACCTGATTATCCATAATAAAAAACCCCAGAGAAATAAAACCAAAAGTATTCACACAGTTAAACTTCTCTTCAAAAGTATTACAGCATTCTTTTTTTTGCTCTCTCATCAGGGGACCAGTGATGCATGTGTCTAGCACGGCAGGCTAGACAAATGCACACATCGCAAAAAGAGTCTCAAGTCGCAGCAAGAGGGAAGTTGCACAACAGTAACACAGTGTCTTCCAAAATTCGACCAAACTAAAAAGAGACCAGTATTTGCCAAGAAAGCTCATCTCACTCTATTCACCAGAAGATGAGGTGGATTATTTCTATTAGCTGATTTTGTTACCCGGAAGCAGCAATTCAAACTGTATTCCCTTCCTAGCCAAACACTCTTAACACAGGGATTCTTACAGATGTAGGAGTCACCTGATGACTTTTCCCATTCAAAGATCTCTGATGGATGAAAGAGTATGTACTACAATGGCTAGGTTCACAAGAACAGAGAGGGGCGTAAGAAAGACAACAAAAGCAAGTCAGACAACAAGGCACTAAATCAATTACAGGACATAGTAAAAGACTTCACCCAAAGTTTTATTCGGGGGGGAAAAAAAAGCTCCCATCCACACAAAAAAAAGAGGTTTTGTAGAGTTCACAAGCACATCTAATTTAGTAAGACTGACAAGGCTTACAGATAACTTTTGAAATAATACCTAAAAAACCCCACAGCACTAGTAAGCACTGCCAGAACAAATGCTGTCCAAAGGAACAGCATCCATTACAGACTGGCAGGTAGAAACCTTTCCAACAAAACCAGCTGTTTAGTCAGCAGAAAGTGTGCATCACCACTTGGATGGTATCTCCAAGAAGCACATAGATTCTGGGAGGAATAAGCAGTGCTTTCAGTACAGCATCTTGATGAAACAACGTTTTCAGCAAGTCACAAAAAAAAGCCTAACTTTTTTTTTATGTATCTCCTGAATCTGGTACTGCAGTGGTACTTCACCAAAGGTGATGAGAGTCTGCTACTCAAAACTGTCCCTCCAGTTTTAAATGCACACATGTTAAAGAACTGTGAGGCATCACAACACACAAGACACAGCCTAGCTAACTGGTTTAAGCATCCTTCTCTTCTCTCAGTCTCCTCTCCAGCCTTATCCTCTGCAAACTAATTTTACCTGTACAGGAAGCACCTCCCACAAAGCTGGTCTTTTGGAAAAGAAACTAACAACAGAAAAACAGCGATACCAAATGGCTCCCTTTCCCCAAAAACTCAGATCTTCAGCACAGCCTGATGCAAGTTAGGCAAGTTTTTTTCTGTTTTGTGTGGGTGTGTGTCAGGTCTGAGGCCCTAATGCAATGCAGAGCACTCGCGAAGAGCCTGATACCACACTGAGTGGCTCAAGGGGACGTGCTGTGGTTACTGAACCTAACAGCAGCTGTGTACCAGGAGTTCAAGCACTTTCTAAGAACATCTGCTGAGAATATTACTTTTCCCTGCCTGCTGTCCTCAGAGTCTCAATGGAAATCCTGCCTCAAGAACAGAACTTCAAGCTGCTACTTCAAAGTGTTTCAAAATCCTTGTGCACTTACATTCTTTATTTTAGGAAGAAATAATACTAATAAGCTATTATATTAACTAGAGAAAATTAAGCATTTTAGTGAAAAACAGCAATGCAATTAAGTCATGCTGTATGGTTCCATGCCTGAATAAAGCGACCCTGTATAGACAGCTACAGCTCTCTGATGCTAGAGTGTGATACAAACCAACAAAACGTAAGAGGAAAATCTCCTTCATAACAAACTGCACCAGCCTAACAACCAATGCAAATTGCTGCTGAGTCACGCAAAGCAAGGCTCTGTGAATGCAAAAGTTGAACTGAATCATGAAGAAATCAGAAAAGATCTTTCAAATTTTATAAAAAACCACCCGAACTACAAGAACATAAGACATTGAAAAGCAACAGGCATCTCATCTTCAAAAGGTCATATCTAAAAGGCTAATTAGCATTAGGGTCACAAACACAGATTATGCCTAGCCTAGCTTTGACCCACATCTCCCTTTCACTCTGTCCAGTGTGCTGAATATTATTATCTTTTCACTTTTATGACAAGCACAGCAGGCCAGGAGCATTTGTGCCTGCTACATAAGCCCCAGGATGAACATTCCCTGTATCCCATATCCACAGAAAACTGTGGAGCAGGGCTGCACAGGGGCTTAGCCCATGGTTGGGGCAGGCAGGCTCTTGTTAACGCAGGGTGATTTCTGGCAACCTGCTGCAAGTAAATCACTTAAAGCAAAGAAGTTTCCAAAGTCACAAAAAAAGCAAGTACAGAAGCAGAATTTCACAGGACAATTCCCAGTATCTTCATGTGGCAATCACTCATCACTGCTTAGGAAAAGGTAACATGGGCTGAAATAGGCTTGCTCTTACATACCAGTGGTCTTTGCCTGTCCTTAGGGACAGTGTTCAAGCTACAGGTAATCTTGTCCGCTAAATCTTGGTTCACTGGTACTCCTAAGTGTAAAGCATTTTGATACTATGGACACGTAACGGACAGTATCAGCCAACGACCTCTGCACCAACACACATCGAGTGCTGTGTTTATGCAATATTTAGGGCTCTCAAGTTGCCTGTGTTGCAGTACCTGCAGCAGAGCCAACACAAGGCAACAGAGGTTTATGGCTGTCTCCTGGGTCATGGTAATTGCAACACAGGAACTCTTCCATGCAGCCTTAGTAGTGCAAACTCAAAAGTGCTCTGGGGTCTTCTGGACTGAACCACATTATTTAAATATCAGCCACGCATTAGAAACAACCACAGCTTCACTTCTCAGCAGTTTTCAACCAGACATCAGACATTTGCCTGTATCCTGGAGAAATGGAGGAGGTAAGAGATGCTGCAAGGTTATATTTCAAGAGACTCTGCATACCAGAAGAAGCAGAATAAAACTGGAGGGTAGAATCTACCTGATGTCCTCTTCCACTGATATTCTCCAATGTGCCAGGAGGTGCTGAAACTATACATACAAATACACGTGGCCCGACAGACTGCAAACTGAGCACTACCGACCATGGCAGCACGAGTGACAAGTGAACTGACGCAGATGGCTACCACCCACTCCCTGCTTCCCCAGCTGCTCACCAGCCTGGGCAGCCAAGACAGGAACTCTCCCACCATCTCCAAGCCTGGCTGTGTGCCAGGTTCACATGTTCCTGCACGGTTCACATCACTCAGGATGTCTGTCCCATGAGGAGCCACCACCAACCTGTGACCGCCTGTGAGCTGGGTGCTCAGTTCCCACCCCAGCTGTTTCCCTAATTACATTAAACACGCAGAATTCAGCTGCAGCTGCTCAGGCTGCTTCCAAAAGGACTCTCCTTTTAATTAAAAATTTGCTATTAAAAAGCATTAAATCGTGTAATACAAATAATCCTCTAGAAATCATCTGTCCCAGTAGCTAATGCCCAGCTTTGTCAGAGCAGTAGCCAGCAGCAGCAGGACAGTTAGCTAACAGGACATCGCAGACTGCTGCTCACCAGCCCCTCAGAAACGTGCTTGCATTCCCTCCTCTCCCAAGCCTGACACAGCGAGGTCATGGTATGCTGGATACACACCAGCTTGCTGTAAGCTCCCCAAACCCACAGCATTTCACAACTGCAGTTCTAAAACTTTGGAAAATAGAAGAGAAGGACGATTTGTTAACACTCTGCTCAGGTCCAGCCAGAACCAAGCTGCTGCAGGCTCTGCAAAGAAAGATGAGGAAAAGTGCTAAGGAGGTATAAAAAGGCACACAAGCACAGAGGTGGGCTTCCTGCCCCCCACACCATTGTTCTCACTGTAACCTTTTTAACTCTCCAGCCCTAAAAAATGAGGCTAAGGCAGTGCCCAGTTGGGAAATTCCCTTATGCACAGAAATTCACAGCCTAGAAAGGAGCTGCAGGGAGAACAGTACCTTTCCTGTTAAGAAATCTGTCTTTCCGCAGAGGTAAAAAGCAAAAGCAAAAAGAAAAAAAACCCCACGAAGTATTTTTAAAAAACATTTCAGTGCCAAGTAAATGTTATTTTTCCTTTGATTTTATAATGTCTGTATTGAAAAGCTGAAGTTCAGCACATAAAACATAACATTTAGAATGCCCTACTTAAACATTAGATGAGCCAAGAGAGTGCATTCACAGGAATATTTCCTGCTCTCCTGATAACAGTGCAATCATGACCATCCAGAATTGTTATTAATAATTTCCTATTAGCCACATAGCAGATAAGCAAAGTGCTTCTGATAACCACTAGTATTATATGAGAGCTTTTTCTGAAAACACCCAAAATAATAACAAGCCAACTTTACTGATGTCTCAAAGAAAATATGTACAGAACAATGACTTTATTAAAATCAATAAAATACCGATAGCGGCCATGACAAATTTTAGTTCTCTCATACAATGCTCTGCATCTTGGCATTTCTGCCATCAGGGATGAATCCATGCAGGCAGGTGATCTACCTGCCATTCCCAAACCTTGCTGAGTGAAGCTGATGTCCTCACCTCGTGCCTCGCATTGCCCAGGACAGCCACGACCCCTTGGCTCGGACACAGGCTCTGTTCCAAAGGGCGGCTGTCGCCTGCAGGCTTTCACCAGAGTGCAGCCACCCCCTGCTCTGATCAGGCCTCAGGCAGAGGGAACCCAAAGAAGGCTCCCTCCATTCCTCAGTGTGGGGGGGAAGGGAGGAAATAGGGGAGTCCTCCTCTGATTTTTGCAGAGTGCAGAGAATCTGGCCCTCATCCCACTATTTATTTTTTTAAAGGCTTGCTTGCATACAGATAAATCTCACAGCTAAATAGACAAATAACAGAATCCAAATATGTCTCTAGTACAGACCAGAGAGACGTACAGAATAAATATATCCCCTGGCAAGGAAAAAATGCAATTATTATTCCATTCCCAAATTGAGATGGATTATGGAGGAATGTTTTTCTTAGAACTACAAGAAAAGCTATAGGAAGAGGTGGCAGTAAAAGAAGAAAACTTGAAGAGGTAAATAATAACAAAAAAATTAACTGTGCAAATCAGAATGAGAAATGAAAAACGTGGACTGCCTGGGGTTTTGGGGAGCATTCTATCAGGCAGACATGCACGGGCACTCACCTAAATCTCTAACAGTGCAGAGACTGGAAATAATAAATGGTAACTTGCAGCTCAAAGACTCAAACTTTCTAGCAGGAGCTCACTTCAGCTGATAGTCTGTTTGAGGGATTTTTGAGTGTTTGTTGGTGAGTTTTTTTTCTTTTGGCAAGGTAGGAGGAGAGCAGGTTAAAGGCATAAGTCCAAGAATATTAATGTTTGACCTCTTCGGAAGCTCAGCAACTTGCTGTCCTCTCAGACAGCCCCATGACACTTCCAAGGAAAAGCTGCTCAGTAACTGAGAAAGTCCCAAAGCATAACCCTTACAAGGTCTCTTTTCCCCCTACTCCACTCTCCCCATACCATCCTGTCTCTGCACCAGAAGCAGTGCCCCAGCAATAGAAATTGCAGGGCAGCAGATTTAAACAGCTGGCCATGCATGGGAGCATCCCACTTGGAAACCACTGAGTATCCATAGGGCAGCAATCATGGCCAAAACACTGGAGAATCCCCAGCATTTTAACTATTCTTTGCGCATCACATCCTTTCTGTCCCAATTGCAAAGGCAGTCTGGATGCCTGCAGCCAAATGAAAACAAGGAAATCTGCTGTTTACAGCAAAACACAGCCTACGTTTTTTTTCTTGTTCACTAGGGAAGCAATTCAAATCTCTCGTTAAGGAAAAGGTGATAGGAAAACATTCCAAGTGGCAGCAGGGGGGAAAAACTGAAGGCTTTGTTATCAATACCAGTATCTTAAAATGACGAAGGAGTGAACCTGAAGTTGTGGCTGATACCATCAAGACAACAAATCCAGTATTAAGTCTGCAGACGTGGTCCATGCACCCTGTTTCCCACATAGGTTCATTATGAGCCTTGTGGGATTCTCCAGCTGGGCTGTACACAAAAGCACAGCATCCTTCTTTCTATCTTTGCACCACTTCACACCTCGATTGCAACCATCATTTAAGGGCACACAAACTGGAGCCCTTTTCTTACACACATCCATCAAAATCACTCCCACAACTCAGAGGTACTAGGAGGACAGACCACTTGTCAAAGGAAATAAAACTCAGCTGGGTCAAAAGAAATTCTTCTAATTCACAGGAGTCTTCTATACCATTTTCTCCCCATTTTAATTAAAGACATGTCTAAAATTGTGGTTTATGCTGAGAAAAGCCAACGGATAGAACTTAAAAGAATTCAGGTGCAAGTATATTTTGGAGAAGAAGTCCGAAGTAGGAAAACCTGAAAAAGCAATAATTCTGAGAGATGCTGAGGACAGCATTTCACCACTGCTATAAATTCCCTCAAAGAAATTAACTCCGAAGCAGTTCAGCAGATGATACAAAGGCAGAAATCAGAAACAGAATTTGGCTCTGGCTGTTGGGTTACTACCAACCTCTCTTAAAATATGTGTTTTTATTATTCTAGGCCTAAGTGCATGCAGTTCTCCCCAGCAATGGGCTGCCATGAGCTGGTACACAATGACCAACCTGAAGTGTTCAGTTCCAGCTACGAACAAAAGATATTCAAGAACTACTTTTGTACAGTTGGGTTAAAAATATCTAAGAAAGAGTACAGATCAACTGGTGACAAATCCAGAGAAGAGGCACATATTTAGACTGCCATAACAAAGGAAATTTAGAAGAGAAACACCTAACAACACAGTGGACAAAATCCACACACAGAGCAGACTTCTGCTCTGTACACTGAACAAGTCACAACACTACCTTTGTAGAAGAACAGAGGAATGCTAGAAAAGAATTTTCAAAACTATGAATGATGATTTTGATCAAATTTTGCATCATTATTCCTTTGGGAGTCCTAAGACAGGAAAGGTCATGTTCAACACTTTTCTGAACTTACATCTGCACTGAACAAACCTGCAGGAAGATTCTAGGGTTCCTGGCTCTGTCACTGCTCTAAACATTCGATGGGTAGCAGGAAGCATAGGAAAAAAAATGAATTTTTTCACAAGATGGCACCTGTAGTGAATGAACCAAATTCACAGACTGACTAAACTGAAGTTTTCGACTAAGCAGAATACCAAAAGAGCTGTTGCGGTAAGCAAGAGTTGATATTCAAGACACTCTAAGTTTAGCTCTGATCTTAGCAATTGCACAAGTTCCAGTGGCACAATCAACAAAGCTTTTGCAAATGAAGGATCAGGGCTGTGAGTGTTCATATAGGAATCTGCCTCTTTCCAGCAAAACAGGGATGTATCATTTTCTTCTACATGTTCAGAAATACATCCATGTCTAAAGTCACAAGATTTATACATAAGTGAATCACTGTAACACTAAGTTGTTCTAGAAGTGGAATTTCCCACAGAGCCATGACTCCTGCCAACTTCCACAGGCACTTTATCTCCTTATGGACAGTGGGGTTTTAATGATGTTGTCTTCTGCCTCTAACACACCCATATCCTCAGTAATGGGTGCATTTTTGAAAAGAATAGATCACTGATTGATCTCTGTCCAATTCTGCTGTGTTTGATGACCATGGCTGGCAACTGGTTCTCTGGGCCAGAATACAAAGTTCTCTAGAAGTTGTCAGAAGGAAAAAGAACAAATTAAAATTTAGTGAAAGAAGTCCTTCCTCTACTGAAGTCTGACCAGCTATAATGACACATTCCATATCATGCATACCATGAGTCGGAAATCAGAAGAAAATTGCCTCAAGTCAGCTTTCTTTTGTCCAGACAAAAAAAAAACCAACATATTGCAATGCCAAGCTTTTAGAAGGATTACTCCACTGTGATTACCGTGACCATAATGTGCATCTAAAGACAAGCCAAACACCCAACTACAGAGCCAAAGCCTGTAATCAGGGCTGAGATTTGATGAAGGCATGTTAGGATAACTCAGAAATCAAGTCATTTCACAAAAAGCAACAGCAAATGGAAATATCACTATTACTTTGTATCTAAAGAAATCTTTATTTTATCAGAGTAGCAGTGTTATGGTCAGTGCATTGCAGTCCAGAATCAACAGTCCTGTGGTTCTTTGTAAGAACCACAAATTCAACAAAAGGCTTGCTTTATATCCTGTGTGCAGGCAAGAGAAAAAAGCAGCCTGCCTCACAAAGTCCTAACTTTAGGTCTTCTGCTCCAGACTCACTACAGGCTCAGGTCCCTGTAGGAGAATGGGATTTGCTGAAACACAGTTTGCAACAAAAACAGTAATAACAAAACTTGAAATGGAAAGCAAATGCAAAATCTGCAGAATTCTTTTTGGTTTGTGCAGTGTTACTCACATAGCTCACACTGAGGCGACACACCAAGTACTCACTCAGAAGAGTTTACAACATGGAATGCCAGTAACTAGGTGATTACTAACTGCTAATACACATTTCGAGCAAAAAAAATACCACTATGTTAGAACAACATGTTTCCCTTCTATGACAACATAACAAGTCCAAGGAACATGGAAGCAGCAATGCATGTAGCATCTGGACTTCAGCAAGCCTTCTGACAGCATCTTACATGCTCTTTCCACAAGCAATTAAGAAAAAATGTGTATTCAAAACTAGCTGACAATAGTGTGTACAACTCATTGAAAAACTACTCAAAGCTGATCACTGTCAAACTGGAACAATGCATCAAGTGATATCTTCATGAGTTTGACTGGAGTCCAATAATACTCAACAGTGTTACTAATTATCCACGACGCAATATATGGCATTGTTATTAAAGACCACGTTACTGTGGGAGCTGCAACCCTTTTACACTATCAGCAGATAAATCAAAATGGTTTTGACAAATCTGGAGAGGGGAACCCACAGATTTGATTTCTTCCTGTCTTTTTAAATAAAGACAAAGGTAATACACACTTCAATAGGAATTCTCATCTATACAAGATGGAAAAATTATGTGCTTCACAGAAGTTGTGCAGAAAGTAGTCTGGAGCAATAATGTGTCAGAAAACAAATGTGCATCAACAATACATTTAAATGAAAAGCTTCAAAGGTTGATGCACAAAACAAATATCTTTGGTGGGACAGGTGAAGCAATTCTTTCCCCTCTGGACAGCACTGACATGACCTCAGTTAGAATCTTATGTCCAGTTTTGGGCATCACATTTCTAGAAAGATATGAAGCAACTGGAGAGAGTCCAGAGAAGGAGGAGGGGGGAAAAGAAAAAAAAAAAAAAGACTGGAGGTCTAGAAAACATGACATATGAAAAAAGATTGAAAGAACTGGGTTTGTTTAGTCTGAAGAAAAAGACTAAAAAGAGACATGGTAACAGTCTTCAAATATGTAAAAGATTGTTACAAGAAAGAAAAACTACTTTCCACAGATACTCCAGATAGAACTAGAAACAACAAGCTAAGAGAAAGGCAAATTATATTTTTAATGTTTAACTGACAGAAAAATGAAACGTTTGAAAGACTGCCACCAGGGGCTGTGAAAGGATTAAAGGGTTTTAAGTACAAACATGCCTGGAACCAGCCAGGTATAAAAGATTTTCACAGGACTGCTGAATGAACCATATAACTTCTTGAAGTCTTATTCAACACACTTTGATTCTGTGGTGTAGGCATAAAAATTAATTCCCTTATTTTTATTTGTAAGCACTCACTGAATTTACAATGACTAGTTCCTTTTCTTAAAAGAAAAACTGTTCTTTCTAGGAAGACAAGAAATTCTCTGTAGAAAATGCAAGGACCCCTGACATCCCCCCAGACTGTCTTCTCCAAACCACAAGAGAACAGGAGACAAGCACTGCCACTCATTACAACTGTAGAACTGAACCACGAATGTAACACATTTCTCTCTTCCATGCTGTTTACTTATAAGAGGGGTTTTCCTCTTGTGTATAAGATTTACTCTGTGAGAGGTCTGGAAAGAAAAGATGTAAGAAATTATAAAAAGGAGAGATGATGGAAGGGAAGTTAAGGTCACAATACAGTGACATCACCTACTATACTAAGTACAACAAGTCTTACAGTGCAAATGAAGTGCCATAACTAGAGTTGTAGTCATTTCGAACACTGCCGAGCAATAAATTTACCGGCTAATACATTCATCGGTGCAAATTACTGCACAAGGTGGCCCCTGCTCCTCTCCTCAAGCCATACCTACACCACAGCTACACTCAGATGCAAGAAGGCTCTTTCTGATTAAAAGATGCTGCTAAAGAACTTTGCATTATATGAGGTCCTGAGCTTGTGGAAATTGCTTGTTCATCACATATGGAATAGAGTACAGATGCCAGTCCATCAGGTATGCTCTAAGGCCTTTCCTCTTCCAGACCTTCAGAGGACAGGAGCAAGTGATTACAAAGCCAGAAGTCAGGAGACCAGAGAGATGCCCTTAAAGTATTATCTCTGCTGACTGAGTTATGCAAAAGTAAGACAAGGTAATAAATCATAGTCTTCCCAGCCATGGATATTTAAGTGTGGTTTGGTTAAAAGTGCCAGTTTGGAATTTCTTAATGTTTTCTTAAATAAATTAGCTCAATTGTAGCTAGGATCCTAGAGGCTTTATTTATTTAAAAAAGCCAAAAAGGGGATTATTAATGGTCCAAGCTTCCATGGTGCTTTGGAACTAGATAAAAATCCATGCCCTCTCTCTACATTTCAGTAAATAAGGTAGTTTTTTTTATGCTGTGCCTGATTTTGCCTCTTTCTGTATTTTTAGACAAACTATTCCCTTCATTCCAGTCGTCTTTTTTTTTTCCCTTCAATATGGGCAATTTGGTTTTGGTCTCTTGTTTTCAGAATAAGTGGCCACTGCAATGAGAAGAGCTGAAGTATTAGCTCACCCTTCTTCAACTTTGGGCACGTCTCTGAACGCAGCATTTAAACTGACATGTCACTTAGGGCCAAGGAGAACAGACAGAAGATGGATGTGGGTAAAACAAACACAACACCTCACCCCCATTGCAGAATGCCAGATGAGCAGACAAGAGTCATGCATCACCCAAGGAGCAGGGACAGCTCTGCAGGGGTGAGCAGGTGAGAACAAGGCACTCTTTGGTGAATGTCTGAGTCAGGATGCAAAGGAATGGGAAAGGGTTGGATGAGGAATTTGTCAGAGAGATAAACTGTTGAGGTGATTTCAACAGGCGACTTTGATGAGCTGTTGTGAACATTCAGAATACATCTGTTCTCTTACAGCATGCTAGCTGAGACATATTGCTACTTCTGTCTCACCCCCATCCCTCTGAGCCCAAGGAAGTTTACCAATATTTGGATGCTTTAGAAGTCGACAAATTCGAGCTTCACGTTCCAGTTTCTGGTGATCTGAAAGAGAATAAGAAACAAGGTGTTAAGCACCACAACTCTGAATTAAGCTCTTGTCCATATTCAACAGAGAGAGGAACACAGCGACCTAGCAGATCTCTCAAAGGCTGGGAACTTCTGGAACAACCATCTCCCAAAACTTCACAGGCATTTCAGGCGAGGGGTGTGCAGCTGAGGCTGCACAAGGACTGCTGCTCCCACTACAGAGCCAGCACTAAACTGGTATTGCATCCTTTGATTCCAAGTGAGTAGCTGCAGAATGAAAGGCACAGCTCTTCCATCAGTTTCCCAAATATGCAAAGCTACTTCCTGTGAGACCCCTTCTGAGAGTTACCCCTTCTCCAAGGCTGGAGAGCTGGAGGGAAAGTCTCAGAAGAAATAACACACATGAAATGGGAAAATGAAGTGCTTCCACACCAAAGAAACACTGTGAAAGACGGGCAGAGTAGGAGGGAGAAATACACAGTTGCTGCTAGTGCACAGCCATCACATGAAGTAGGGAACTCTGCCAGCTTCAGTGAACTGTAAAGGTAACCATACTTCAGTACCCATGGACAGACTCGCTGGTGAAATGCTGATCACGCACTTAGAAATCTCCAGGCAAGAAGTTCTGCCCAAATGCTAAGTATGCTTATTCCAGCCCAAAGGCAACATCAGTTCATGCACGACATTCATCTGGATTAAAGAAAAATATCAAGAAGAAAAAATGGTTTCTCTTCCCATGTGCGAATTCAAAGAAAGGAGGAGTTGGAGCAACTCTGCCTTTCTCAGCCAAGAAGCAAGGGGCTTTTTAGCCACTGAGACTTTTCACTACAGCAATGGTTGACTCCTGAATTTACACTATAACACCCCCATCTTCTCCTGTGAAATGCCCACACTGAACAAGCACAGATTGACTGAAAGGAACTGAGGGAGACAAAATCTTTTAGGCAGCCCTAGCAGCTGCTAAAGTCTAGACTTTTGTGGATGCAGATGCCTAGAACAAGACAAGTAATAAATTCCAGTCCTTGGACTTCCCAGTCCAGCTATCAAAAGAACATAGCAAGGGGAATTAGCAGTCCCTGCCCACTCTTGACATTTCTTCTCTAGCAGATCTTCAGCACAGGTGTGACTGCATCCCTGTGACACACAGACCTCCACAGGAGTAAGCAGGACCCTTGGGTGGTTGGACTACTCAGCAGATCACTGGTAGGAATGCAGCACCCTTTGATTTATAGGAACCCCACTAGAGACCCACTTCAAGAAAGCTGCACAGCACTACTCTGCCTGAAAACTGCCTGTTCAGCTCCTTGGTTTCTGCATCATCTTCCCTTCTCTCTGTAAAGGAGGCTCTGGGCAACTGTTCTCTTCCCCATGAGCAGCAGACAGAGACTGAGCCAAATCTCAGCACAGAACACTTTCCTCTCCCAGGCTGGGAATAGAAGCTCAGGGCATTGCACGATTCCTGTCTTCTTTTCCACTGCTGAACTATAGAAAATGTCCCAATTAATACTTTATAGGGATGAGATGTGCTTACATCCTCATCTGCTACTGTTCAGGGATGGGGGAAGGTAAATTACTCCTTTCATCTCTCCTTCCTTCTCAGTCCTGGAAATTATTGTTGTTGTTGCATATATTTCAGAGTTCTATGCCAGAACCACTCTCCAATAAAATACCAGGCAGTAAGAAAGGCATGGAGAGTTTCCATGCTCCCGAGGCCTTGGTGCAGTGCAAGCACTTTCTCACCTGCATTGGTAGGGAGGGGTGGGGGTGTCTTGGCTTCCCTTTCAGCAGCATCTCTCACAAATGAGGTTTTGCAAAACACAGTTGCAAGGTAACAGACAGTGTTGCACACCGCACTCAGGACAGATTCTCACAGAAGAACAACAGTTTAAGATAAACGATCCACAGCCTGCTTGCATGCTTGGGTCTTGCAAATTCCCCACTTTCCCTCCCAGCTCTACTTGGAACTCCTACAGAAGGGGATCCTTCCTTCATCTACCCGGATCACATTGCCCTCGTGCACAGCTATACTTGCTGAGAATCTGTTCCCAAGTACAAGGACACAGAGAAGCAGACAGCAAAAACAGCTGAGCAAAGGGGGAAGAAGAGGCAAGAGCTCACCACGTGCTACTCAGCCACCAAGTCCTGACAGTCAGAACAGACAGCTGACACGAGCAAGGCTCAAACAAAATGACATAACCATCAAAATGCCATGGGAGATGTAAATCAAGAGCAATTGCTCCCCTGAAATCCTACACCATCGTGCAGAGGGAGGGGAGCTGGCAGGGCAGCTAGTGTTCATGGGCAGCAGCCACACCAGAACTTGTGACAAGAGGTCACCACCCCACACCCCATCCCTCCAGCACCACACAGCCTGGCCGGAGACCAGAGGAGGAGTACAGCACTCCGGTCACAAGGTACAGGAAACTATTTCTGGTCGGGGGGAAAGCATACCACACTCTTCTGTCTCCAGGGCAACAAAACAGGCCAACTCAAGCACAACTCACAGAGAAAAAGCACACTCCAGCCCCGGGAGCACCAGCCCGCAGCAGTCAGCCGCCACAACTTAGAGCAGAGAAAGGTCAGGCTGGGCGGGTTTCCTGCCCCAGGTCCTAGAGGATCACAGCTGCCATTCCTGAAGGATCACCCGTTGTGTTCCAGGCAGCACCAGGACACAGCCTAACCAGTGACTTGATAAATGCTCCTCCGCCCCATCCCCAAAGGTCTTCATCACCTAATGGTCTTCAGCACAGTATAGACATTTGACTCTCATCAAATCAGCACCAGAGTCAATTTGGTACTTGTGGGGAACAACCCGGTACCTAAATGCATAAGGAATAAAAACAGAACCTCAATTTTCTACCTTACTCCGGTCTAACAAAGGTTATTCCCAACAGGAGACAAAACATGAAAAATTTTTTGAGTCCAGCAGAGCAGTGAATAGGTTGGCTTTAATGCCTATCTCATACAGGGTCCCTCCGAACTTTAAAATGCAAAGTAGTCTTAACTACATTAAAATAACAATGAAAAGATCCCTTACTTAACAATGAAAAGATCCTCTTACCAAGAGCTTGCAAAGAAATAATTTCTCCTCCCTCTGCCCTAAAGATAAAACTTATTTCTGCAAGTCATTTGTGGAGTGGAGGTGTTTATTCTTAATGCACAGTGGAAGTACACCTCATAGCTAACAGGAACACAACACCACATCTGACCTATCTTACAGGATTCTAGGCCTGGGATATTGGGCCTATTTCCCACCTTTCACAAAACCGTGAAATTCAACCAGTAATTTCCATAACTTGCGTAAAACAAAGTATATCCTTTAGAAAACATAAGGGTTCAAATTCAAAACTTCAAGTGATAAAGTCATACACCCACAGAAATTACTTCAAATGTTAGCTATCCTTCCTGTTAAAATTCGGCACTGCTGTTCCAAGTCTGAATTCATCTACCTCCTGCTTCCAAATATTGGATTTCATTAAGCTCTTTTCCTGCTATGTTACAGAGCTGTCTAGCCCTGAACAATAGCTGATGCTTAAAACTTAAGTACAGGATATTACAAACACTCATCTAATATTCATTTACTGTTTTCCAGCCAAAAAAAAAAAAAAAAAAAAAAAAAAAAAAGAATTTTGCTATTTGGAAAATTATTCTTATCTGCAGTCTGAAGCAATGAGTATCTACAAGACAGGAAAGTGCACTCTATCTCTTTTGCAGCAAAATTTAAAATGTAAATGCTTGAGAAGATGATGCTTAAAAACAAGAGAAAACTTACTAGTGTTCGGTACACAAACTAAGGTGTGAGTATCTTTTTATCTTTATCAGTCCTTTATATGATATGATTTTTGTATCTCTGTTTAGGACGTAAACCTACATTTTACCCAAGTACCTTTAACATTACTGCTTTGCAAATATGGCCCTGCCATTCTAGTGGCGTTACTGCTGGGTTTCTTTAGAACATACCTGATGAGGAAATGCCTTTTAAGAGAACTGGGATTTCTTTGGGATGGGTTTTGATTTGGCTAGGGATTTACTTAAATAGAAAACAAGAACGACTGTGTTAGCATCATTTGTAACAGTTAAGGACCTACAGAAATGAAACTGCTCCATTTTACACAAACATGCAGTCTGCTCACTGGGGCAGGACTCTTCATGCACACTGGATGGACAAAAAGGGCTGTGCACAATTAGTAAAGCCACCACTGTAAGAAACTCTAACTGAGAAGGTTAAAACAACAACCCTGCCTGAGTACAGAAGACAGCAGACCAAAACTATCACAGTTTGTCCTGATTATCCATGATACATCAAACTTCAGCAGATACTCAGGATAACTTGATGCTAAAGCAAGGTGTACCTAACAGAAATAAAACCCAAAATGCAGACAGCTGTACTTCACAAACACCTGGCCATCTTCAGCAGAGTATGGAATATGACTGGTTTTATACTGATGCACATTTCTTACTCTTTGCTAAGAAAATTATTTTATTGTCTGACCAGTTCAGTCTGATATCCCAACGATGCAGTGGCAGAGATGGATGAATAACATGAGACCAGACTTCTGGGCTCCATTTTTCCCAAGGGAAATAGTTCCCAGTTTTCTACTCTAACCACTAAATGCATGGTTGCTTTGCAGGAGATTTTTCCTCACCAGGTCTTTCTCCTCCAAGGGTACTCAAGATGAGGAGAGCATTTTCAGACACAGATAGGGTACAGGATATCTACACATCCCAGTAATCTAGAGCTGCCAAAGGATGACATTTACATAACAACAACAACAACAAGATGAAGAAAAAGGTCACTGTGTTTAATCAGCCTGTTAAGAAGCCGTGTGAGAAAAAGGGGCTGCCAGGGAAGCGCAGGGAGACCTGTCTGCATGGAGCTGAGGTACGCTTGTGAGAGGCAGAGACTGAAGAACGACACCCACCACAAAACCAAAAAGGAGATCAGTCCCAAGCAGGCGGGGTGAGGACCAAACCCGAGCCAGAGAGCAGGAGAAGCTGGTTAGGTGTCAGGTGCCAACACTGCCACCCTGCACTGGCAGCACAGCACGAGATCCTCCCAACTTCGGACAGAGCTGTCCTGCCCTGAATGACTCCTGCTCCCAAGAGATGCACAGGGGGGTTCTGTTTCAGCTATGGGCGGCTGCCATGTGGACACGCTCTCCAGCCACAGCTTTGCCACAAGCTCTGCAAAGGATCAATGGCCAGGGAGGTTGAAAGAGAAGTACCCTTTGGGAATCCCATCCCCTCCACCTGCCCAAGGAACACTGACATTTATTGCTCTAGGAACAAATGTGAGCAAAACCACACCTATTTCAGGTCATTCCCTCTTCTGGCATGAAGAAGTCAGCATTAAAAACTAATTGAAATACTGGACAAAACAATTATTGATGTAAATCAAACCAAGACTTATCAGTGAAAGTGATTAATTTCACACCTACCAGACAACAAGGTGTAAAAACTTAATTCTAACATACTTTCTTCAACAAGCATTAGAAACACAGCACTGTTTCAAAATGGTTCCCTGCACAAAGGACTACATCCACTGCAACACTTACTGGCTTACTTTACCAAGCTGCAGCTATATTGAGGTCCTGTGGCTAAAGCTCACTCTTTATTTAGTACACCTGCCTTAAGAAAGGAAAAAGAAAAAGGAGGGGGGGATAACTTTCAGCAGCCTAAATTTTAGCCACTTCAGTGAAAAGGGAGATTCTTTCCTAGCAGTAAAAAGAAGCATGAAGAAAACTAACACTTAGATGTGAATCAGCTCTGTGATAAGAATCTGTGTCATGAAGAAATAAACAGTGTTCCTCCCTTTACAAACACATAATCTTCCTATTCTCAACTGGAATATACAATCTGGCTGCTCTGTACTACAGTCCACCTGTCTTCATCCTGCACTAGGACCATGCTCTGTCCTTGCCACTAAAGAAAGCTTGCAACTATCATTCCTGTGGGAACACATTCTAGATTACATTTCTGAGAACGGGAAGAGTCCGGAAGAAGAATCAAACTCAAAGCAATAAATTCAGTTTGATTGCTGTCATCATGCCAATTCCGGGAGATAGTCAATTGGTGCCAGCTGCTAAGATACCATTTGAGCTGCTTCGAGACAGAAATCGAATTTACATCAAATACATTTTGTGGTGCGAGACTAGTCTGAGCCTTCAGGTTCCTTCATGCTTTTCTTTGCTTGTTTAAATTTAAACTTCCTCTCTGAAACATTCCCAGCAAAAGAGAGTTAGCTCCCTCATCCTGCACTTCAAGCCACAGACTTTTCCCCATATTCTCTTATTTTTTCCAGCAAGACTGTACTATAGAACAACTGAGATGTCTCAGCAGTCTCACAGCATTTGCCATGCCACACTACCACCTTAAACAGGGATACCAGCAAGCCTCAGACTGACACCACTTCCCCATCTGCAGTATTAGTAGAAACCAAAATAAAAATCATCCTAGGCCCTAGGAGTGACCAGAGGCCCCCATAGATTCAGTATATCTTTTCTGACAAGAGCTAAGAGCAAATGCCTAAGGAAAAATGTAAAGAAAATAAGCATATAATGACACTTCCCAAACACTCCTCCCTCCCTCCCTCAACATTTCCATTTCAGTGTTTCTACACTGCCATTTCAAAAACCAGCTAAAATTAATAAATCTGTAGCAGCATACTACTGCCATTGCAGGCGACATTTCTGAAAACCTGAGACTGTTTTCCAGCCTCTCAGCACAGAATCACCCCAGTGCCGTGATGTTCCAAGTGCGAGGGCAGAGGGGCTCCCACACCCAGACAGCACCTCCAGCATCTCTGCTGTAGCAACTGCGCAAGAGTCACAAAGTCACTGAGCCGAAGAAACGTCTGGAGCCAGCATGTGAAGATGAGAGAGCAAAGCTCCACTATTCTCAGCCAGTGAAAGCCAGAGAAACAAGACAGTGGCAAAATCCTCATAACTCCCCTTCAGCTAGAGACAGGAGGAGGAGATTCAAGTGCCAACACGACACAATAAACAAATACAAGATTTCTTTCAAGAAATGCTGGCAAACGTAATTTCTGACAAAGCCTTTCCTCCAGTAAAACCACTAATATTAACACCTGGTAACAGCCTTTTCCCACACTCTTGCAACTTCCTAGAAACAAACAACTTCAGGTGTAAAAGTGTAATATTACCCCTAAGAGTACATATACATGCAGAGATCTTAAAGACAATGTTAAGTCCACACAGCTGGCCACAAGCTCTGTTTACACACACAAGTATCTGTGAACCCCTTGGTATTACTGTACTGGAAAACCAAAACAAACAAATTAAAAGAAACAACTTACATAAACTTAGCACAGTTCCCACTTTTCAAGTAACACAGAAAATAGACTATGAACACCATGGAATAGAAGTCAAGATGGTTCAAGTAATTCTATTTGTATCTCAAATGAGCACCCTGAAGAGTGGGCCAAGGCAATTTATTCTCTTTTCTTGCTTTTCATTACCCTGTATTTACCTTGCAAAGATAATCTGAAGGCAGATATTAATATATATACAACAGTGGCCAAAGGAAAAAAGCTATTAAAAATACCTAAAAGAGAGGAATCTTTCAAAAAAAGTCAGAGTGTGCACCTTTGACATTGCAGCTTCTACACTTGGTGTCACTCAAAGCTGCCTTTTCTATTCACATGTACATTTTTCAGTTTATCAGCAAACAACTTGTCCAGTATTTTTCTTTGGATTATCCAGCAGGTGGACCTGGTAAGGGAAAGAGAATCCCTATTCACTTCTTTTCAACAGGAACACATACCCTGAGTATTACCTACCGTACACCTTATAAAGCAAAACAGCAGCACACTGATGTGCACATTAACAGGAAGTGGGGAGCTCGGGCTCTCACAGCCACCAGCAACTTTCCAGGAACTTCAAGAGTCAAAGGAGGTCAGATTAGTGAATCAGCACAGGCTTGCTGCTACACGTGAGAGTGATCTCTGTAGCAGTTAACAACATGAGCAGACCAAGTGTGTTCAAGCCTAACATGCCATTCTTTGCCTACAAAGGCACAGATAAAGCCATATTGGGTGTTTTCATGATCTCACAGAGAATGGCCACCATTTGCTTTGGTTCTTGGCTGCAGAAGATCCCACAGTTTGACCAAAGCCAGCACTGCAAAGCCACATGAAATATAAATGCACGTGCATTCAGAAAGGGGAAGGAGCAAGCACACCAGCCATCCACTGCAGACGTAGTCCTTGGCTTCAAACTTGAGATAAACTCAGACTCTAGGCAAGGGAACTCCTGACCTTGCTACAGCACTCAGAGCAGCATTTTATAAACACCTCCACATCATACACTGCCCCCTTCTCACGAGCCACAGGCTCCTGCAGCCTCTGCTCTTCAGGCTGTTTTAAAAGCTTTGCTGTTTCCAGTCTTACTCAGCAAAATGCAACGAGCCAAGTAGAGCCCAGTGGATTCAGCCGGGAGCCTCGGTGTCAATGCAGCCACTGACAAATGAGCCAGCACCACGACTGCACGAGGAGAGTGGAGGATAGCTGCCTACAGAAGAACTGACAGAGGCCAAAGCACCCCTCAGGCCCCAGCCAGAGTCTTCAATAAGCTCTGACATGACACACATACCATCTCATGTACAAGCCCTGTTTGTGGTCCACATTTCTCAGGGCA
Organism: Oreocharis arfaki; assembly: GCA_013398015.1. Classification (NCBI taxonomy): domain Eukaryota; kingdom Metazoa; phylum Chordata; class Aves; order Passeriformes; family Paramythiidae; genus Oreocharis; species Oreocharis arfaki. Next base: position 1,098,243 of record VZRR01008444.1, on the reverse strand, counting down.
TACCAGTCCCTCTTGCTGGCAAGATAAACATCTCTCCACCTCCCCAGCCATCTTTCCCATGCTGCCAGTGGGACATACAAGACCTGTGCCAACTCTGCTTTATTCTGCTTTATTATTATCTGCTTTTCCCATCAACTATTTACTTTAGTTGCTAAAGAATGAAGAATTTGAAGAGCCTCTGACCTGAATTTCATTCCCTGTCTTTTTCCCTGCTAACCATCAGTTTATCTCATGCCACCACGATGGAGGCAAATCATAGAAGGAACAACCCCTCCAGGTTTGGTGGTGAAGGGGTGGGAAGGAAATGTTTCACCTCAGAGGTTGCCTGCAAAGCTGTGTGCTAGATTAACACCTATAGCCACAAAGTTGATACCTACAGTCTGCTGCAATAATTAAGAATTCTACAAACTGACCATTAAAACTACCCATCATTCATCAACTCCACCTGTTCCACTGGCTACTGCAAACAGTGCCCCTTCTTGCTTTACAAACTTCTTCCTTGCTCAAGGTGGCATGGAACACAAGGAAAACCAGTGCTGCAGTGGGAGAGAAGGTACTGGCAACCATTCCTGCAGCAGCACACTGTAGCTCCCCTCTGAAGCAAGACATCCTCCAGCTGACAAGAACAAAAATGCATCCACCTTCCTCCTAATCTGAAGCAATGGAGATCACCAACCACAAATGCTATCAGGCTGATAGAAGCACAGCAGAGGGCAGGAATTCTTTTATTTTATCTGCTGTGGCCAGGAAGCATTAGTACACCCATCACAGCCCTGACACAGGAAGAAATATGGGGCAATTGCACACCCCCTAAGAACAGTGCAATTGCCCTGCTGGCCAGCCTGGAACATTGGGGGCATTTGCTTGAAGGCCCCCACTAAGTGTGTGGTGAGCATAACAGCTTATTTTAGCTCTTCCTGGGCATATTGGCTTAGTGTAATTTTAAAAGCTTTGGAAAGCCTACATCCCGGAGAAAGGAAGAACTGTGGGGTACAAAGACAACTAGGAAAATGAATGAAGTTTTCAAAACAGAAGATGCTGAGCTCCCCAGCTGTGAATGGTCAAACAACTTCCCCCTCCTTGCACCAAAACAGAGCAAAAATTACTCCAGCTCTCTGTCACGGTCATTTCTGTGTAGCTTGCAAGAAGACCTTCGGTTCAGAGTACTTGTGTAGCCCAACTCTCAAAGCACAGCCCCCTACAACACAGGCAACAGAGCCCTCCCCTTCCTTGTCCCTGCCCCACATGCAGCAACCCCACCTCCTTCCCCCGGCAAGGCTGTGGTTCAGCACATTCTCCTCCATTTCGCCTCCTGCAGCCCGCACTTTCCTCTGCAGCCCCCCATTCTCCTGGTTTCAGCAACTCGGCAGGGAGACATCTCCCTTCCCTTTGATGGCAGCCCCAGCTGCACACAAGGCAGCCCCAGTCCAGCTCTCCCATCCCTAGTTTCCCATCTGCAAGGGCACCATTTTTTAAAACTGCGTTTTACAAGTAAATCACGTGCTCAGCTGCTAGTTTGGGTGCAGAGCCAAGAAACACTCTGGTGTATGGGGGAAGGGAGCTGATGTATTTTTTGTTTCATGTGACCAGCTTACCAGAAACTTCACTGAGACCAAGAGCAGATCCTCTACCCACAGCCCTCCTTCACCATAGCCCCGTCCCCCAGACACTCTCACAGCAGAGATGCAGAGCAAATGCACAACAGGCGAATCTGGCAACTCACATGCCTAAGGCCAACCATCAAGTCCAAAAAGAGGTGGGACACCAGCTTTGCACTCCAGTGGATCCACTGAAGGCATACATTGAAGGAGCTGGTCTCTCCTACAAAGGCTATGGCCCCTCACAGAAAAAGGGAGAAGTTGTGGGTTAGGAGATGCTGAGGCAGGAGGCTGCAGGAACAATGCTAACTTGCACACACACACCCCACAATATTTTTTTTGTTAGAAAGTTGAGGGGGAATGTTTCAGATACAAGAGGCTGGCTGTAGGATACATGCTTAAATAAAGAGCATCCCAACATGCTCTCACAGAGATTAGGAGGGGACAAGTGATTTCGAAAAAAAATATGCAGTCTAAATTTTAGATGGGTTCCGTCTGCCTTCTGCAATGAGATGGACAGGGAAATATGCATGGCAGCATATTTGCATAGCTCACACAGAGCTGTACAATAACGTATTTCCCCAGATGCTCTTTGGAGACCACTCTTGAATTGCTCGGTACCTGTACAGCACAAGCAGAGATTTAGGAAAAATAGAAATTCCGGCAAATTTCTAGAAGACAGATAATTAAATGGTGGAAAAAATATGTTAGAAAACAAACAATATATCCTAATAAATGAACAACTACTTCCATAGTATATTTTTTTGGAGAATCTCTAGGTGTCTAACAAATATTTACCATAAGGCCAGAAAACCCTTGAAGCAAAAGGTTTCTTTCCCTACCTTTAAAGAGCTGGAGAAGAAAAGTAGAGGTACTGAAACCAGAGAACATGTCAGTGACAAGTCTGTGAACAAACTCAGATCTTTGGAATCTGAGCCTTTCACTACCCTGTTTTTCATCCCTCTGCAGAAAGAGAAACGAAGATAGAAACAATGCCGTTCAGATCTAATGGATTTTGAACACTCAAAGCAAAACTGATAGGGGCAGCATTAGTATTGCTGTGACACCTCATCATGTCTCACTCTGGGGAACATGAAATCCTACTTCAGTGGCATGCTAGGACCTAAGGAATTTTTATTATAAGGTCTGGTGTACAGAACTGGAAAAAATATTTTTCTTTAAAAGAAAAAAACCCCACAACATTTAGTCTCTTTGGGAACTGCCACCCAACAAAGACTACATTGCACTTGACAAGAGCACAGCCTGAAAATAGCTCCCTTCACATGAAAGCTCCAGATTTGGACAATCTGGTGAGCACAACAACTTTAAAGTGGTCACCCTGTTCCATTACCATGCTTGCTTTTGGATTCCCAGGCAATGAGGCACCTGACTTACACCTTTTTCCCAAAAAGCATCTGTTATGCCACAGTTTTGATTTATTCTCTGGCTAAGTTAATTTCTTGTTTTGATGAATGTTTAATGCTCCTGGCTAGATCAGTTTAGATCTTGTCTGCCTGGAGGCATTTAGTGCTGCTACAATACCGTAATACTAATTTTAAGGTCATCTACAGCTCTCCCCCACCAAGTCTTTTGCTATGATTTGGATCTAAATTATGTGGTACATTTTGGCATTGAATTCCACAGCACCATATCAAGTCAACAGACACTTACCAAATCTCAAGACGTGATCAGATTTGCTGATCAACAGACAACACACCCAGAACATTCTCACTGATGAAGTCCACCCCATACACTGAGCCACAAAGAAAGACTGAAGATGAGGGGTTGAAACCATAGCTCTCATGTTATCTCAGAGCACAGTTTTGTAAATTACTGCCTATCCCAGGCAAAAAAAGAGTAGAAAGAGAGATGTGTCAGAAGGAGAAAGTGCAGTGAAACAGTTATTAAAGCACTAACACTGATGGCTACAAAAGAACTTTCTCAGCTGAGATTCAGTTTTAATGAGGTGGCGGTTAAGATGTCGAGCCAACATGTCTGAAGACTAAACCCTCCTTTGTCTACAGAACACATAAATGAGAAGAGCGGCAGAAAAAGCTTTTCCACACTACCCACCAGGCAGCCTCAGCTCTGACCTAAAAGGAACACTTCTGCCCTACAAATGTTATTTCAACAAAGAGGTTGAATTTCAGATCCAAAAAGACAGCAGAGCGTCGTCTCCTATGGCCAGTGCCTGAGAAGCCTTCACAGTCCAACATGGGCTCTATGGAGCACAAAGGTGGGGTCTAGACTGCAGCACCCCCTGGTAAAACAAGCTTCTGAACAGGCACCATTCACGGCAGACAGCACAGTAAAAAAATGTGTCCTTATGCTCACTTTTTTCACTATCTCTACCTGGACAGCTGGTCTAGAAAAATGAGACCTGGGACCTTGCTTATCCTATCACCAAAACTGCTGTCTTCATTTCAAGGGGAATGTTAGCAAAGGCGATCCTTGTCCCTTCCTAAGCTTCTCTCCTTTCCTTCAGTTCTTCTGTCAAGCAGTGTATCCAAATACTGCAGTTCTCCAGCACAGCAGGCAGATGATAACTACAGGTGTATACTGTGAAGATACTGCTGCAGCCCCAGCACAGAAATACATAGCTCACAACCTCACAGACAGCTCAGGAACATGGAAAAAAGCAGTATGGCCCAACAAAACTAACTAACTATTCACTTGTGCTGTAGGACTGGTCTCTGCAGCAAAAAGAGGTTCCCGGGTCCTGTGACCCAGCAGAGGAGGGGAGGAGTGGCAGAGCAGGCAGCACTGGTCAGGATTTAGGGATAGCAAGTCTCCCAAACTGCTTATATCTAACACAGCCAGGATTTGAAGTGACAGCAGCCAGAGGGCAGGAAAGCCTAGAGAGCGTGTCCTCCAGGCCCTGGGAAATGCAAGCATAAAATGTGCTTTTAAAAGAAAAACATTAACGGCACTTATAAGACAGAACAGAGACAGGAGACAAAGATGACTAAAGAAGTGTCCAGAGGGAAGCCAAAGCCACAAGTATGGAGCATGGGAAGGACAGAGCTGTTGGGGTGGATGAGCTGGCAGCGGTAGAAGCTGAGATGCCAGAAAACCCTGGTCCGGGAGACCCCCTGCGCTGGTGGGTCA
>VZRR01008444.1:1052393-1093360 GCA_013398015.1 Oreocharis arfaki | reverse complement strand
GTGCCGAGCTGCACCCCCAGGGCATCCCTTGCAGGGGATGCTTTCGGGTTAAAGCGGCGATTCCAGTCACCCCTCAGCACCCCGCATCACAGAGCACCCACCAAAAGGGGCAGCATGAGGAAAACAGGATCACATGAGATGAGAAAGCCCAGCTCAGAGATGAGACCTGTTGGCCTTGGTGAAAGGGAGCAAAGTGCAGCACAAGTGGCTGCCCAGGGCAGGCTGCTCTCCTTCATGGGCCATAACCCTCAGCAGCCTTACTGACCATGTCACCCATAAGTCTGGCAACTTCTGATTAGTTTAGCAACTGTTATCATCATAAATGAATCAATTTTTCATTTTACAATTATTTAAACACTTTCCCATTCTTCACACTGTACCCACATTCACTCCTCCACCACACACTGAAACATGTTTTTCTGTTCAGCTGGAGCAAAGCCGTAAGACCCTTCAGTCCTCACAGCCAAGGAGGTGCCCGGAGAGGGCACTCAGCCTAACCACAACAGCCACCATCCAAAACAATGACCATGCTGTTGGCGGATCAGCTTAGGAAGTTTCTGCCTCCAGCCCATTTGCTTGTTCTCACCTCCTCAGCCAAGTTCAGTGCCAGATCAGCTGTTTGGGTGACAGGTCTATGAGCAGGGAAGGAGAAGAGAGCAGCAAAGGCAATTTTAAGTCTTCTCTGAAGACAGTTAGCTTTGAAGGCAGTTGATGAAATTAACAACCCTAACAGAAACTGCCCACTGCAAACAGCAACCAAATAAAGCTGCTAGTTCCCAAATGGCTGATGACCAAGCCACAGCTGTGACGGGGGGAGGAGAGGGGGAAAGCGCGCATGAATCCTTGAGTGAGTCACTCACTCCCTGCATCCCTGCTGGCCTAGATAAATGCTGCTGCCAGTCGATGATGGGTGCTGCAAACCAGCTCTTAAGCCCACAGCATCCCTGCTGCTCATCTCCTGGTGGGCACAAACCTGCACTGAACAACACCACCTCTGTGCAAGTGGGCAAGTAAGAGAGGTAGTCACAATCACCACTAGGGCTCAGAGGTTCCCATTTGGCTATCATCGACTTGTATGTCTCTTCTTGCCCTTGCTCCTGTTTTCAGGAGTTGTCCCTCGAGGGCTGGGATCTCAGGCAGGTGAGGATGTGCTATAAAGCTCTCCCTTTCAGACAATGAAAACACTGAAAAAAATGTGAAAGCAAACAGGTAATAAAACAGTAATAAAGACACAGTGTAGGAAGTTGCTCTGAGTCCCTGCACTGGCATTAGTTTGTTTACAGTGCTTGCTGCTCACTTGTACCGTCTGAGCAACGAGTCCTGGTGGGTCACGTCAGAACTGCCTTACCTTGATGCACAAGTTTAGGATGAAGGCAGAATTACCCAAAGCACAACATGCATCAGAATAAAGAGCAAATCAAGTCTATGCCACGTGTAACATCTCCACTACAGATGCACCAAGGACAGGGAACTGGTCTAAAACAGACACTCCAGCTAGTTAGATCTCTGCAAGACAAAAGAAAGCCTCAAATGCTGTAATACTGAGGCACCACAGCTGCAAATCCTCAGTCAAGCCATTCATTGTTTTAAGAATGAAGGAGTTTAACTCGATCCTGTGCCCAATGCAATCCCTGGGGGAGAGCTACTAGTTTTAACTGTCCTCACCCATTGAAAATGTGACAGATTTCTTTACCCTGGTTTCCTAAGTGTGTAAATACACCAGAAGGAACAGGGCAAGAAAAGGAAAAGAACCGTGACGGAACAGAGCCTCAATTAGCATCTGCAACACTGGATGCTGAGGATTTCAGAAACAGAAGCTGGCTAGCTGATACTCATATCAAGAAGAAAAGGTCAGGCCACAAACTCCAAGTTTCAGGCTAATGATGCTCTATTTCGAAATTTTCTAAATTCTACCTTCTATGTCACACAGTTCTGAGAACTTCCCCCATGACTCTTGGTTGTGAAATTACAAATCACACGGAACTCTGAGCAAAACACAGTTGTTCCCACAGTTAAAATTGACCAGGATTGCACTGGCCTCTCCTCCAAAACCATTATCATAAGTATTTCAGAGAATCCAAAGAAATAGAAGAACAGCTTATCCTTCATCTAATCCATCTCTCCCTCTGGCCTGAAGACATATCTTACAGTGATTTTCCCACTCCCTACCACAAAAAATTTCCAATCATTTTAGATGCACCTGTAAAACTTCCTGGCCTGTAACTTTTAACACATGATGGGAGGATTACAGTGTTGCCATGCATGGTTAAAAGAAAGGAATATACCCAGAAGTGAGAGCAGCACAAGGCAACAAGGTGCTGCAAAGGGCACCTGCCTCAACCCAGAGCATGTTAACAGCAACTCCTTTCAAGTGCACGTACATGCAATAGCTTCATAAAGGGTCTGTGATATAACTAAATATTGACAAAAGGTCAATGGATTAAACTACTTGTGCAGTCTTTATACAGCTCCCTAGACAGGTGGAATTGCTTGAAAGCTTTGATGCCACGTTTCTCTAATGAAACTGCAGGCAAAAGAAGCATATCTGAGCTCCTTTACTGCATTACTAAAAAGCAAAGAGGAAAGATATGATCATTTCTACAGCCTTCAGACCAACACAGCGCACACTGAGAAACAGTAAGAGAATGAATGAAACCAGAGTGGTCAAGACACGAAGTGCTACCTGTCATACCCTAAGCAGGCAAAGCAAACTGACTTACACTAGTCACAAGTACTCTGTGCAGTCTTCAGCTGGGTACTCCAGCCCACCGATTCTTCTGAAGCACCCAATGCTGCTGCCCATTCCAAGAAAACATCTGGCTAGCAATGCCAATGTGCCAAAAAAACAGGCTAGCCCAAGATAATGATGTATTATGAGGCTTCTAAAGTCTCCTGAAAATGCAAAGATGCACTGCCTTAAAAATTTCTGCCACCCAGCTCTCGCAAAGGCAACCTAAAACAGCAAATCCCTGCTTTAGAAGAAAATGGTCCAGGGACTAAAGAAACTATGGAGAGCCAGAGGAAACAATCTTCCCATTATACTGAGCTCATGTAAAAATACAGCAATGGACAAACCAACCAATGGACTTGGAAACCTAGGAAGAGTTCTTTATTTCTTTCTATCGGTCAGCTTGGTCCATCCAATACCACTCTCATGTAATCTCTGCTTAACTTCGCTAAGCGTCTGGCTCCTGAGCACAGAACATACGTCATGTGCCCCAGTGCTTATACATCCGTGATAAGAGGCAGATTTATATCAACTGGCTCAGGTCCTGCTTGTGCAATCGATCACCCTTTGTCATATTTAAGAGTGGCATTTCTTTAGCCTAACTCTGAAACCTAGGGCAAGAGACTACTCATTGAGCTGTCAAGGAGACCAAGAACTCAGAGATAAAAGGTCTATGGGAGGAGGAAGTTGAGGAAGTTCAACTAGGATTGTTGAACCTATGTGGGATAGAGCAGGGGTCTAAGTTCTTTGGAGAAAGAAACATTTTTAGGAGAAACAGCTTGCTGCTACCAGCAATTATATATTATATACCAGCATTTTAAATAGCAAATACGCTTCCATTTAGTGACCAGAGTTTGAACTGATGTGTGATTCCAGCACAGATTTTTTGCTTTTTAAGTCCAAGTTTCCCCTCTTACATTCCTTCCACCTCACCATAATTGTGGACTCTTTCCTTACTTCACATTTTAACCAATCAATTTGTGCTTATAAATAAAACTATTTTTCATTTTGAAATATAAACAACAAACTCAAAAGGCCTATAGAAGAAAATGCATACTTTGGCTCTTTACAGTAAAGTCAGCAAGTAACTTCATATAAATCTTAATTTAGAAGGTACCCAAAAGACAGCTGAGGGTCACTGCTGGTGACCTCTGAATGTCAGGCAGGACTGTAACACTTGGCAATCTCCACTCGCATGTGCAGACTGGGTAATGAGATGCTGGAGAGCAGTCCTAAAGAAAGAGATCTGAGGGTCCAGGTCGATGGCAAGTTGAATATGAGTCAGCAGTGCCCTGGCAGCCAGGAGGGCCAACCATGTCCGGGGGGCACATCAGGGACAGTGTTGCCAGCCAGGCAATGAGGGGATTGTCCTGCTCTGCTCTGCACTGGCATGGCCTCACCTCAAGTGCTGGGGGCAGTTTTGGGCACCACAATGTAAGAAACGTATAAAGAGCATCCAAAGAAGGACCATGAAGATGGCAAAGGGCCTTGAGGGAAAGGCTTTTGAGGAACGGCTGAGGTCACTTGGTCTGTTCACCCTGGAGGAGACCAAGAAGAGATCTCATTGCAACCTACAACTTCCTCGTGAGGGGAAGAGGAGGGGCAGGTGCTGATCTTTCCTCTCTGGTGACAGGATCTGAGGAAATGACCTGAAGCTGAGTCAGTGGAGGTTCAAGTTGGATAGGAGAAGGTCCTGCACCCTTCAGCAGGTGGTCGGACCCTGGAACAGGTTCCCCGGGGAAGTGGTCACAACACCAGCCTGACAGAGTTCAAGGAGTGTTTGGACAATACTCTCAGGCACATGGTGCGACTCTTGGGGATGGTCCTGGTCAGTGCGGGGAGCTGGACTTGAATGATCCTTGTGGGTCCCTTCCAGCTCAGGATAGCCGGTGATTCTATGATTCACTTTTACAAGCACCCTGGAGACCTGCTAGCACAAGCGTAGGCAAGAGCAAGCAGCTACCCTGCCACAGGAGTAGCAACTAAGGTCAGCTATAAGCTGGATATAAAGAGGGGGTGGGGAAAGGCTGCAGTGAAGACTCGGTGTCATACCAGGACAGGCAGAGAGAGCAACGAAAGAGAACAGGTCATGATTTGGCGGGGGAAGGGCAGGATGGGAGCTGCAGAGCAAAAGAGAGAGAAAACGAGGCATGATCCTGCCTTACAAAGGACAAAAAAAACATTCTGGAAAATTCTCCTTTGTAGCATTGCAGTGACATGTAAACTATGGCTCTAGCAACATAGAACTGCCAGAGGAATGTTACACGTGCTGGTTTGCACAGAGAGGGAAGGAAGAAGATGCACTTGATGGCCTCCTCAAAAGAAGATGCATGGTCTCACCAAGAACTGCTCTCCTTTGCTCTCTCCAGAAGGTTCACAAGGCAGAGCTGGAAGGACAGTATTTGACAGCATTAAGACACCCTTTCCTGTCCTTGCTGCCTTGAAAATAGAAATATATCTGAGGTGCAAAACAACCTGACCCAACTTACTAGCTTTCTAGATTTCTTTTCAGAAAAGGTCAATGTGACAAGGTCAGATAGGCTTTTATGGAATCTGCTTGCCAAGTCCAAGACAGCACTCAAGGACATTATTGTTCCAAGTCCGTTACAGATCTGTCTTCGATGATGAATAACATTTGAGACCATGGAGACAATTCAGAGCAGGGTTCAGAGAACTTCTGCGTGCAATTTTTCTATTTGATATACCATTTCCACCTAAAACTAAGCTTTCTATTGAATTACAAGTCCTTCTTTTTAATAATGCACTTACCACATGAGTTGTGCCTCCCCAGACATCTTGGTGAATATTGTTTCTGGTTCTTCAGGGTAGCTTGTTAGCATACTGTGTGTATCTGCGAGGGCCAGACAGCATGGCACTAGCACAGTGAGCTTTCTCCAAGAGCTTTTAGCAAGCCCACAGGCTTCCTAACCTGCAGGCTGGCAGCTGTCTGTTAGCAGAATGCCAGGAAAAAAAAAGGATGCCCCTTCACAAGGACTAGGTGTGCAATCACGAGCACTGGTCTGAGCACAGTTCAAATGTGCAGGACTAACCACATGTTGTCACAGGTGTAACCAAGCAAGTTAAAGCAAGGATTGATTCTCCTGCATTACAGACATGACACAGGTTCCACTATGAGAAACAAAGATCAGCATATGGAACAGAAAATCACTTGAGAAGTGCAGTATGACCCTCATAAAAAAATTAATTCACAAATTACCATCTAGAATTAAGCTTTGCATGAGAAAAAGGGGCAATAAGCTGCCTTTCCTAAATGACCTGCATCACCTGCTTATCTTTACTGATAAGAGTAAAATAAAACAAGAGGAAAGAGAGCTCTGAGCAACTGCATTTATATTAGTGAGACAGGAGGGGAAGGGAGAAAAAAGCCTTCATTAGTCACTGATAGGACTGATAGGATAAGTTGTATTTACAAAGACTGCATTAGTCATCCACTGTTTTTTTTCCAGAGGAAGCTGAGGAGGGCTTTATCTTCCTGGCTTCCATGGGAGACAAGGCCTCCATGCCCCAAAGTGCAGCTGCTGTCCATTTCATTCCAGAAAGTGCTCGTAACGGCACAAGGTCTCCATATCCCTCCACCTAGGCACTGCCTTCTGTTCTCTGACAGACACCGACTAGGAAGATGCAGCTGGAAAATGGATCCTTCCAATTGGCATTGGCCCACACTGTCTCAAGGCTCGGTCTATTAAACACACATCAAAACAGCACCGCCAGCTCTGGTGGAAGGAAGATGCAGGAAAATCCTGAGGCTGCAGCTTCTCTAGTAGCTGTCACTGCTCTCATGAAAGCTCATCCACAAAGGAAGAGTGCAAGGCAAGCAATTCAGAGGTTTTGAAAAGATGGCCACTCCTCTTTTCCTCCTTAAAGTTGCCGCGTGCTGCAGAAAGCCCAAAATACACAGAGACTCTACCCTAGCCAGGGCAGATTGAAGTGTCTGAACTACATTGTACTTCTGCATGACTTCTGTACCTGCCCCAGCTTTCTGAGCACACCTCATCCCCAGCAGTCAGACAGGAACCATCTCTTCCTGCACACCTCCTTGTTCTGTGTTGGATCCAGCCAACAGGGAATGCTGCAGCAAGAAGGACCTGCCTGTCAGTATGAAGGGAGCACCAAGAAAACGCTGCTGCTGTGCTTCCACCAGCACCTGCAGAGAGGTTCACGTTCCAGAGAGCTGGAGGGTCAAGCAGGTTGAGGAATGCAAGAGTAGTCACAGACTAAGTATTCTGTCCCTTTAAATGCTGAGCTGTTATCAACTCTTTGAGAGTTTCTGAGCTGTGGGGAATCTGCCTCCAGTTCATATGAGCGATTCTAGGAAGTTCTCAAATTCCTGAGAAGAGGGCTGCCAGCTCAGTGCATGTTTTACTGCTGCTGTGCTAAAAACCTATCCATTACTGTTAAAAAAATAAACCAAAAATCAAACCTGTAACCACACTCAAGTCTGCCCTGTTAACAGTGATTTTGCTGCCTCCTTCCCCTGCCCAGCCACTCATTCATCTTCACACAAAATAGCAAAGGGATTACGCAGATGTTGCTTTGCTATCCTGACCTTCTTAACCTATGCCCACATGCCATCAGTGATGTTGTGCGTTCACTGTCCCTTCAACCATACGTCAGAGGCTAATTCCCTTCTGGCTGTACCCTCATTCAGAAGCTGGGTGATAATTCTCATCTCCTGCTACTCAGCTTCACAGGAACAGAGACAGGAACTCCCTGCATCAGTACAACTGAGGTTCAGAGCACAGCACTAGCTGTAAAGCACAACAAAGAAGGACAACGCAGGCAGTGTACCCAGAGTTGCGTCCAACGGAGGGGCAGCAGGAACACTGGAAAACTGAATGTTCAGAGAGGCAGTCCACAGCATGGCCAGCGTAGAGCATCTGTGGATGTCTGCCTGGAGAAGAGTAAGTGGGAGAGGGAACTGCACCATGAGGGACTGGATTTCACTCTAGTGCCCAGCAAAAGCAGCAGTTCAAATGGAGCCAAGGCTACTGCAAAGGAACAACAGAAGGTGGCTGAGCCATCAGTTTGCAGGCAAGCTGTTCCTTCTCCTGGGTCTCTGTCTAATCCAGAAAAAGAGGCTGCACATGTCCTGAAGAACAGGTCAGCAAGGATTTTCACAGTGATTACTTGACCACACTTATGGACACATGGAAGCTGTATCCCATCCAGCAATGATAAATGACCTTCACTGCCCACTTCCCACATCACAGAGCCCAAGAAGAGATAATAACAGCAGCCTTGAATGAATACATGAATCCATGGTGATGCCTAGAGTGAGGGAACAAACAACCCTTGATTCAGAACAGGATCTTCATAGATCTACAGCTGGGGAGATTCCAAGTGAACAGGAGGAAAGATTCTGAAAATTGCTTGGCAAACTGGAGGAAGCATATAGCAGACACAGGACCAGGTGGCAGGGAAAGGTCTCTGGCAGGGACAAGAGGGTAACTTCTGCATAGCCATGACTGCAATGATCACAGCCAATACTGCTGGTGAGCCTTGTGTCAAGAGCCAAGCACCAGAAAAATGAAATTCTCAGAACCTGTCACAATCATCCAGAACATGCAGGGAAGCAGCAGGTATCTCTTATTTTGAATTCAAGAATCAGGTGATCTTGGTCTCAGCCTTGCCATCCCCACAGTTCTCCCCTATTTTCTGCAGTGCTCCAGGCATCTGCCCTGGGGAGCTGCAGGGCTGACACATCCACAGGGCAGAGTAGAGTCACCTTTCCAAGAACAGTGTTCTCTAGAGCTTTGTGGGGAGGAAAAAAACCCCAAACAACAAAAACCAAGGCCTCTTCAAACCAAAATCCCTGAGACAAAGCACAATCCAACAATCCCACTGCTGAAACTTACACACCAACATAGCTAATAGTTCCCACAGTTGCATTTTCATTCCTTTGGCAGGAAAGACGTGTGGAGGAGCAAAACAAAGCATACTACAGCACACANCCTTATTTAATTACAGGCAGGCCTTATATAATCCCTGCATTGGTCTATGGCAGGGATCATTGGTCCCTGGTCCAACCACCTCTCCAAGTGATTGGCCAGACCCCACACCACCTGTTTGGCTCCTAATAGGACACACCTGCAAGGTGTTTAGAAAAGCATCTTGCTTGGTATATTGAAACCAAGGACTTAACAAAATACTTGCAAAATGGTGGATTTTTCTCTGCCAGCAGCTTTTCAGCATCCACAATGGGATACTAGGCTTTTTGGTAATTTTCCTAGTTTTTAGATCCCTTTTTCACATTTCATAAGCCATGAGAATCATGGTAATTCCCCATGCACACTACAGCCATAGTACTAACTTTCACGACCTCCAGGACATTAAAAACACCAGAATCCCTAACACACCACAGACAGCACAGACATAGGCTATCAAAATCCTTTGGCTTTCCAGAGCCCTCTCTTTGCTACTCTGCCATGAACGGACAGATGGATGGCTCTCACAAGTGTCTTTCATCCATCTGCCTCCTCACCTCAACTAAGGGGACAGAAATCAGCCATCCCTTGGATCTGATGATGATGAATCCAGCACTGTGGACAAGCTGTTGCCTATAAGGACTCCAGTGATCATACAGGTTTTTCTCCATAGGGTTAGAGACAGGAGAAGTTCCAGGAGGCTGGGCTTCAGTGAACGAGACTCTGTGCAAAGGGATACCACAAGCAGCTGTTCTCTGAGAAGCCAAGACCTTCACTTTTAAAGTACAGCAGCAGAGTGAGAGATGGTGTAAAACTGAAGCAATAAGCGAACTGCAGAACAATTTCCTCTGGAACTGGCACTCATAAGCAGGAGATAGACACCCAGCTTCTGATATTGTTCCTGCTGGGCACCTTCGGTCCTTGCAAAAGAGCTCAAATCTTTATGGAGATGTCTACTCCACAATCAAAGGTTTAATCTCAGCAGGAGCAGACATATCCATGTTAGCACTACACTCACTAGCAGGAGTAGTAATAGTGGGATTCATAGACTTGAACACAAATTGTACAGGCCTGCTGGGGACTTACATATGTGCCTAAGCTGCTAGCCTCCACTGAAACCCACATCACTGTGATTTCAATGCTGTTATCTCTACACCACTGAGAATAAAGTTAGTGAATGTCCTTCATGCTGCAATCACACCTTCTGCTACACTACCAGCAGATACTCAGCTCCCTCTTCATCAGCTTCAGATGCTTAGTACTTGTGTTTAGACTAGGAGTAGCACAGTAAAAGGAATGGAGAGAGAGAGAAAAATACAGACACAGTGAGATATTACTGACTGTGCTTTGCTTGTCCAGTCCTGTGCATTTTCACTCTCAAACACTGAACACATCCAGAACAAATCCTACAATAACAATAATTACATTAATAAATCATAATAATAACAGAAAAACACATTAAAAGGGAGAGACACATGAAGAGCAGCTCTGGGAACTCACGCCACATGTGGGTGAAATGATTATACTTCCTATCTCACAACTCTATTGTCGACAGTCAATTTCATTTTCAGTGCAATAAACAGCCTCCAGAGAAGAGCCAGGAGAGCTCAGTCACACATAGGACTGGTCCCCCACCTCAACATGCTGGCAGCACTACTTCCTCACCCAAAACTGTGATCACTCCCTCCACTTGCCTTTTTCCATCACATCACCCAGCAGGATGGTGCAGTCCTGGTAGTTACTGTGTTCAGCTTATGGCCCAACTCTATACTCGAGTGAGCTGTTCCTAGGTTGAGTTAATGTTCTCCCAGATCAGAGAGTCAGAAGAGATTGTAAAAAAACAGACAACCAAACCACCTAACTAAAAAGAGGCCAGGCCTCAATTACCCAGCACTTCATCCTTTCCCCTCCAAAAGGTGGGCATCAGAAAGAAAAGAGGTTTTCAAAATTATCATTCTGAATTTTAAAAATATTGGGGCCCTCTCAAAGGCACATGGACAGGAACAAAAATCAGGGTACAGAACTGAAAGAAGCTTTGGACCAGGAAGGTCAGAAGAATGACATCAACTGAGCCATCATCAACAGGACTGAACTCCATCCCAGTTAAGCATGTGCCTGGTGTACCACCAGCGTGCTGCCAGGAGCTCAGGAGTCTGAGCCATACTCAAATTACGAGCTACGGCTGGCTAACCGAGGCCACTGAGCCGAAGAAACTGAGAAGCAGATCACTCATAAACACACAGTGCTACTAGCTATGGATGTGTGTTTTGGGACTTCTGGAACAATGAGGTCCACAAGGGCTCAGGTTACTGGTGGAACATGAGCAAATCCCCACCAGTTGATTGTATTTTCTTCATTTCTCTTCACCAAGCAAAACCCTCAAAATACATAATTTAAGAAAATAATGAACCCTGGTAACAAAAGTGTAGAACAGCTGAACACACTCCTTTCTTCCCTTAAAATGAACACAGTGTAGACCTGTTTAAGAGTCCTCAAAGTTAGAGACACATATGCTAACAAAATTAACCACAAAAAACAACTAGCTGGAACCCTAGGGATCTGCAAACTAGTTAATTTGGCAGGATGAGAAGTATCTAGGAAAGAGAGCACAATAAGGGCAGGGCAAAAGAGAACACTCTATTCAGTCTGTATCACTACCAGCCCATTACTGGGCAAAGAAGAACTCACTAGTATTCCCATATCCACTATCTTGCCATGTCAAGAAAGCAAGTAAAATAGGAAGCCTAAGAACAAATGCAAAAAACAGTTATTAAGGTAACATAATATATCAGAGAGACCAGTGGCCTCGCCCAAGAAATCAACAGGATACTTTAAAAACTCACCAAAAGCGACAGGCTAGCTTAACTGTTACAGCAAGTTTACACAAAAGAATCCTGTTAGTTTGTTTCAGAACTCTTCCCGAGGGAACTGAGGGAAAGACAATTTGGTGACAGGACCCGAGGAAAGAAAAGAGTTCCCTGTAAAGCCGTGATGGCAAAGGTGCTCAGGTGAACAGTGACAGCTCGTCCTGCTTGCTTTGATGGCTGACAAAGCACACTGCCCTGCCTGCACATGCAAACCCACGTGCATGGAAGGCATTCCTCTCAGCTCCAGCGCTTAATCGTGAAAATGTTTGAGTGACGTCCCACCAGGGTAAGCAGGGGACATCGTTCTGCCCAATGGTCCAGGAAAGGCTACATCTTGAGATGCACAAAGGCAGAGAGGCAGCAGCTGAGGGGGAAGGTCTAGGGAGATTAACATGTTTATCTCCTCGCTTAAGTCTCTTACCGGCCAATGGTTTCAGCGTGATGGCAGCAACAGGACTAAAAATAAGAACTCAGGCATTACCAGTGACTCACTGTGTGGGCAATGACACTGCGAGGGATCACCGAGAAAACCGCTCCCACTCCCGGAGCCTAGCTCTTGAATTGTACGAAATTACTTCCCGCAGAGACAAAGGAGACACTGCATAGACACCTCTTCATTCAAGTGATCTTAGGACTGTATAACATTCTATTCAACCATGCAGTGGCTTTAAATAGATAACTGGACCAATCTCAGGCCCATCTCTCTGAAACAGAGGCTTGAAGGGGCAGAAAACACCACCAAGACTACACTTCCAGAACATTAAAATTCCCTGCTAGAGGTGATACTAACCACTGCTGGTCTTCCTTTCTGTCTGGATCATGTCTACCAGGAAGTAAATTTCAAAGGCATAGCAATTTCAGGATGTTGCACTAGAAGAGTTCCTTCAGTAAAGGCTGGTGCACATCAGCAAAGCTAGCACCACAGCAAGACATTGTTTAGCCCGAAGAACCTCACACTTCCTTCAAAACAAGCCCATATACCCTCCAGATAGTATTTCAGTAATTCAGCTGCATAGAGATGCAATAGCATCTCTGATTCCTTAGGTAAGCTACTGGAATTGAGGGTTTCAGTGGGACAGCTGTAGGAGTTAAAATCCCACTGCAGCACTGATGCAGTACCCCAGACTTTCTCCCCTGAAAGGCCACAGCTAAGACAAAGCCACATTTTTTTTCAGTATCTCCAGGAAAATTGAGATCACTCTTCTGGCACTGTCTGTGGTGCAGATTTGTCCAACAGCAGGTACAGGAGATCCCCTTGTTGCAAAGCTGGCGGTCACTGCAGTCACATCCTTCCCCCGCCTCTTGCCTAATGGCCCTGCATCCTCTTTACTTCTGATGCTGGTGCAAGCACTTGTGCAGCAGCGCAGTGAACTGGATAACTGAACTGATCCATCATTAACCTGGTTCACCACGCACCTATATAAAGAATTTGTGCTAGTGCAAGGAGGAAACAGTCAGAAGAGAGGCAGCCTCTTGCAGCAGCAGCAGCACAGAGCTCACGCTGGCTGAGGCTGCTCATGTTGCTATGGGGTACAATTCAGCCACCCTTTGCTGCGATACTCCAAGATCCTGCTCACATGCGGTTCATGTCAGACCATAAGATGTTCCGGTCTTCTGACTGAATTACCCCTAGTTTCTGATCCATCATAAGAGAAAACTGTTCAGAGCTCCCCTAATATTCTCCCTTTATAACTTCTGGCACTCATATAAGAGGCCATCATTTTTATAAGTACATAGTGAAGATCAATCTTTACCATCCCCTCATCACCTAGTGAAGAAAAATACCCAGTTCTGGAGATCAAAAAAGTAGAGAGAGAATACAGCAATTTATTTGAAATTTGCAAGGAGTCAGATCCTGCACCTAAAAGAAAGAAATAAAACCCCATCCATAGAATACCAGGATATCACATGCAATCTAGATTGTATCAAGGCAAACAGGACATTGCTATTGAGACAGCGGTACTTAGAGATGAGCTGTTCAGCAGTCAGTGAAACACAGCAATTTCCCAAGAAGCAATTATGCAGTTGGCTGCTTACAGCCACAACCAAGGACCTCCCCCATGAGAACAGACACTGCCTGATATCCCTCAGGTTGCCTACTGCTCTTTAACAAGAACAACCAAAGCTAGAGTGTACCAACTTCTAAATCTGCACTCAGGTCCCTCTCATTTATTCAATATACTGGAGAACTTGCAAGGAGCAGCATCTCCTCCTATGTCTATAAGCACATAGAGCAATTCTCCCTCTAGCTCTATCTGGTCAGGAAACCACCAGGTCAGAGTACTGAAGCATTTACAGCATCTGAAGTTAAAACTGGAGACAGCTAAAGCTTCCAGTTTGCCTGACAAGAACAGAACGGAGCCACACATCAAGAATTATTCAAATATTAGAGTAATAGGGCACTTGACTCTGCAGCTAGAAGAAATGGAAGCTTCAAGGGGACAGCAACTCATCTAGAAAAGCACATCAGCGACTGCGTATGTGAGAAGCTCCTCTTTATTACAGCCTATATATAATTCTGCACACTAAGAGAAAAAACCATGAAGATGGCACCACATGAAAAAAGTAAGTGAAGACAGGTCTGGGGAAAGCAGCTACCAAATTGTCCAGGCAGGTGTGGGAGGAAGGGGTTTCAGAAGGAAGAGTCAGGCAACACCACCAAGAGCCATGGCTGCCAGGAAGTGCTGTGCCAGACTCACACTGATGGCAGCTTGCACCGCTGTGGGCTAAGATAAACCTGTCTTAGCTTCTCTGATCTGCAGCACAGGGAAGACAAGATAAGCAGAGTCCAGAGAGAGAAAACACCCATTCTACCAGGAAAAGAGGGGATTTTGAAGAGCTTGCTTTGTTTATCAAATAAGCAGGTCCTCGCATAGGAGGACTTGGGGCAGTTTGCCCTCCAACATCAGAGGTGAAAGAGGGCAACATATCTCAGAAAACCAAATGTCTTCTGCTTGAAGGTGCTTTTCCAGTCTTCTCTGCTTCCTGCTGAGTAAACATATTTTGCCCTGTCCAGCTATTCTGACAAGACTGTCCTTAGGAACTTTTGGTTGCCTTCATGATAACAAGATGCATCCTTTAGTCTTAACCACTGGGCAAAATCAGTTTGCAACTCTCTGGTGATCAGATGCTCCCAAGAATATAATTCGGACAAGAGAAACAATGAGTCATATTTTGGCAAAAATACATCAGATCTTTATTTTGCATCTTCCTGTGTTCATCAGTGCAAGGCTGCTTCCCTCTGCTCCTGACACTTTTAAAAGAGCATTAACTTTCACCACGCCCCCCCTCAAAGAAAAAAGCTTTATTATTTCTTCTGATTTTATGCTGAAGCATCATATTCCCAACATGTTAACTGTCTTCATCATGTCTGAGTTATGTAATAGGAGAATTCAGATTCAGCTCCAATTTAAGATACAGCTTCATTCTGTGATTCCCCAGCCTATGACTGCAATTCAGTGGTCCCATTACCACTGTGAGCTTGGAATGCACTTTGAGATCCCTCAGATTATGAAATTTTATTACAAAGATAAAATATTTGCTCCTGGTTCAGTTCATAACATTCTGATTAGCAAAGCCCTATGGGCATCACCAGACCAGCTCTAATCATCTACCTCAGTAGATCAGAGTGACCCAAAACATGACAGCTTATTAGCAAATATTTTATGTTATAGGAAAGATCCTTCTGTTCAGCACATAAACTGTTAAAGTCTCCATTTACTATTTAGAACATACATGTTAACATACAGACAGGTCATGGCTAAGCATCAGGAACAATTTGAAACACCTTTCAAACAAAGTACGGATCCAGCAGTTCATACCGGCTGCAAAAAGAACACCTGGCATTTCCAATGACAACTTCTAACACTGGATTTTCAGATGCTTTAAACAGCAATTAATTTAGCCTAATAGCTCCAGCCATAACAGAATACATCATTTTACAGAAACCCAATCCAAGGCTCAAAATTGCCTACAATCCTAAAAGGTTGAGGCCCAGTACGACTTTCTGCTTTTCCACAGATGATGCCTGCCCAACAATCTGATTTGCTTTGACCAGACATTAGCTACTTCTGAAGGAATGGAGACAGGAGGGAAACAAAAAAAAAAAAATCGGGCTGTCTGTCTGAATTTATTACCGAACCTCAGCAGACACTGAAATGCAATGACTTCCTTATCACTACACAAGCTATGAGTAAGGTTTTTAAGGAAAAGGGCAACATTGTCCCAGAGATACCCCTTTGCTAAAGGTGCTTCTAACAAAGGGCACTTTGGGTGTCTCCTCTTCCATACCAGCTACACAAAAGCTATGCTCTCATATCCAAACATTAAATGCACTTTGAAGTGGCACTCTAGCCATTTATCCCGATTCACTCTAGTCATGTCTAGTCTAGTCTCTAGTCTAGACATCTTGGAAGCGATGGCAGATTGTGACAAACTGTATCTTTGTTCCCTAAGCTCTTTTGCACACTTTTCACAAGTCATAGGAAAGGAGATAGAAGGAGGAGAAGTGGCAGCTACTGCAAAAGACATTATCTCTTATCAAAGGATTCGTAGATGTAAAAGCCTTCCTTCCCTGCCAGCCAACAGTTAACCCAGGAGTGCGAGTAATAAAACACTGGATTGCAGTACTGAATGACCAAGTCAATGAAGAGAAGGGGAGGAACATTTATATAGATCCAGTAGGCATAACACGTATTTTTAAAAATGGAATACCTACACCAAAACACCTAGAAGTTAAAAAAATAGCAGAATTAACATTGTCTATGCAAATTGGTAGTGATGCCACGTCACACATATGATTACAGAAAACAAGATTAAATATTTGATCCCAAGGAATGCTCGACAATGGGAATGTCAAGATAAATTATGCCCAGCAGACACATGGGTGCTCAGTGCTTCCATCTCAAAAACGGACAAGCTAAGGAGAGCAAGAGGCAATTAATAAAGTCCAAGTTTTAGCACAAGCTTGCATTACGGTATTCAGGTTTGCTGAATTACTCTTTCCCTTCCTTCTGTTAACACCTTATTAGAAGATATGAAATTCTAGGGGACGAAATAATCTCTTTTGATTTTTCCATAAGGAAATCCCAATCTTTCCAAACACATGAGTCTAAGAAAACAGACCAGAGACACATCCTTGCAATTCTGGGTCAAACTCACAAATCTTGGACTTGTGGCAATGTACAGCAGGAGAGAGCAAGACGAAAAGTAAATCTGGCCAAACACACATGCAAAGCTGGCACTGGTGAGTGGCTTTGGCTGTCAGGCCACAAAACACTTTGCACCAAGAACCAATTTCTCCTCTCACCTACAGAGCAGCACTCTGCACACCCCCATCAGTGCTCTGCTCCCCACTGCACTGCCAGCCGCCTCCTTCTTGATGCACTGGTCTGCTTCCTGTCCAACAAGCTCGCAGCTCCACTGGGGATGCAGCAGCTCACCATGCAGCATCTTTCTCAGCTCCATTTTAAAGGAAGCTGCTAGCCAGTGCTCCTGCACGCCCTACATATCCACTGGATTCTGATTTCCACAGAGAAACAGCTTCAGAAGCCTGTTTTCTTTTCAAGAAGGTGATTGTCTCCCACAGATGGCTCAACAGTCCCTACAGTAGGGGTTGAGTGCTCAGTGGCAAACACTCCAACTCTTCTCTTCCACAAAGGACACAAACATGTGCGAGCATATAACATATCCTGAAAAATTACATGAACCTCCCAAAACCTGCTAGAGGCAAGGACAAAGTGGTTTGAAATGCTTTCTTTATAGCACAGAGATAGGTCCTCTGCAAGCAGACACTGACACCTTTCTGCTTAGCACCAGAGGATAAAGAGACAGAAGAATCGCCACTGAGCTGGACATGGTCGATCCATCTAGGACTGCTTCGAGCACGTGATCCTGCCACAGATGGCAGTTTATAGGATGGTGCCTTCTTAGACAGTGAAGTTCAATTAAAACCCTGAAGGCTATGGTACCATTAGCTTGAGTTGGTGGCCAGGGTACAGAACCAAGAAATTAAGTCTGCCTTCAGCAATCAATGCTGCCCCCAAAGTGGGAGAAGAAACATCCCCTTTATGCGAAAATCTCTCCCCTGTCCCAAAATGTGCGCACTTTGTCCCCCAGCATGGAATTTGTCCCAATATACAGAACACCTATGACCACAGAAAGTTGTAATTCTTAGCACAAATGGAGCAGTAAGAGAACAAACAGAGAAATCCTTTTCAGTGAAGATGGACAAGGTGGTCCCACACCAAGCGAAGCTATTCCAAGTCTGCTGGCTGGCATGACAGGCTGTCCTAGCTGAAAAGGAAATTATTAAAATGTACATGGTAGTGTGGTACTGAGTGGTAGGACACTAAGGCAGAGATATAGGTAGCTTCCACTTCTCTAGACTTTCCCTGTAATGCCTTACTATTTATTCATATGAACAGACATCATCCAGGCAGTCTCCTCGTGTCTGTTCCTAAGCAGGAATGTAGGGGTTTTTGTATTTCAGATCCAATGTATGCATTGCCAATCCTCCCTTTCCTTAAGCAGGATTATTCACATATTGAAAAGCAAGGCATATCCTGTCTAACTAAAACAGCACATGATGCGGAGGTGGCAACACACTAAAATACAAACATAGCCAGATGAATAATTATGTAAAAAAACCACTTTCCTACTCCATGCAACTGTTCTGTGTTGTTGACTCAGATATGTTCATTTGAGCAGACAAAAAAATGGGTTTTACTACTGCCGATCCCACTGAGGTTTGGGAAAGCAAAGCCAAGCCTACATGCCCCAGTCTCAGCTAGGTTCAGTCTGGGAAGCTCTTTAGCTCTAGAAGCCCCAGCTCTGCAAATTCCCAGTGGGAGCTGCAGATCACGGGCACATTTGTAGGAGAATAATTAGTTTCAGAGCCAATACTGTGCTCCTCCCCCACCCCCTAAATTAAATAAGCCAAGAAAGAGTACACAGGCATCCAGTCATTCTTGGAGAATTATTTTTCTGACTAGCTCTGCACTTTAAGGATGCCATTTTTCATTATTGTTAATAGGTCTCATTAACTAGAAGCTCTTAAGCACAAGACCATTACTAAATGCAGTTTACACTGCACAAAAGCAATGCCCTTATTGTGGCAAGGGCAGGAGGGAAGGAAACAGTTTGCCTTTCCATAAATACCAATAATTCAAAACCAAGCACTATTTGCCCTTCATTTGGGTTCACAGTTATTCCAAATTAGTAGACAGTTAAGAGAAGGATGGTTTAAAAGACCTCCAGTTTGCAATTAAGCTATACCTCATGACTTAAAAATGAGCAACACTTCATTTAAAAACAGAAGCAACTGGAACAAGAAAAAAAAAAAAAAAACCAAATTAAAAAACCACCACCACCTCCTCTTTTTTACTCAAGCCAAAATTTCAGACCTTTCTGGGGTTTTTGATCACATCATGGATTTATAAAGATATGCAACAACATCCTTAAATTTCAGGCACATAAGCAACTTAAAGAAACAAATATATACTTCCTCCCTGCCCCCCTCACACATACAGACTGAACAGTGAACTCTCACTTCTGCTGAAAGTCTGAAATAATGTGTGTATTTGGAAGCCTAAAGAGAAGCCTGAACAAGAACCTCACTTTTATGAAGCTACAGAACTACTGAGCACAGAGGAAGTTGGCTTCTTCGTAGGAGAGCCAGCCCAGGCAATAGTTCAGAGGGGCGAAACCAAGTTCAAGAAGTGGGCCCATGGAATCTCATCAAGTTTAACAAGACCAAATGCAAGGTGCTGCACCTGGCTGGGGCAACCCCAGGTATCAATTCAGGCTGGAGCATGAATAGATCCAGAGCAGCCCTGCCAAGAACTTGGGGGTGCTGGTGGATGAGACACTGGACCTGAGCCAACAACGTGCACATGGAGTGCTTCCTTCAGCTCTGGAGTCCCTAGCACAGGAAGCACATCCTATGTGCGAGTCCGTAAGAGGGCCACCAAGTTGATTAGAGGGATCTAATCCACTTCTCCTATGAGGAAAGGCTGAGAGAACTGAGATTGCTCAGCCTGGAGAAGAGAAGGATTCGGGGTGACCTAACTGCAGCCTTCCAGTACCTGAAGAGAGCCCACAAGAAAGACGGAGAGGGACTATTTACAACAACACGTAGTGACAGGACAAGGGGGAATGTCTTCAGACTGGAAGAGGTTTAGATTAGATATTAAGAAATTCTTCCCTGTAAGGGTGGTGAGGCACTGGCACAGGTTGCCCAGAGAAGCTGTGGCTGCCCCATCCCAGGAAGTGTTCAAGGTCAGGTTGGATGGGGCTCTGACCAACCTGGACTTCTGAAAGACGTCCCTATCCATGGCAGGTGGGTTAGAACTAGATGATCTTTAAAGTCCCTTCCAACTCAGGCCATTCTATGATTCTGTGATTCCATAAAAATTAAAATCCACTCAAGAGTCAGAGAACTACCTTCCCTATTTGTTGCAGCATTTCAGTGCTTCACAAAACCTGCAGAATCACCAGGGCTTTCAGTTAGTAATATAGCTGACACCATTACAACTTGTACATTGGCATAGCTAGCAACTTGTAATATTTTACATGGAGAAGGCTTGACATCATACTCTTCATGCTTTCAATTGAAATGTTGCTTAAATCAATGTGAATTTCTAGTCATGAACAGACACCCTGTTTGCTTGGAGGTGACCAGTATATCATCTACAGAGAGAAGCAGAACAATGTTTATAGCTCCAGTGTAAAAAGTTAATTCCAACATGTGCTACATCCAGGCTGTTCACAGGACTGAGCCTGGAAGAATAGTGCTTCACATCTTCCTTCACAGTATTAACATTCTTTTATTCATACGAGGTAAAAAACTGGGGGTGGTGGGGAAATGCTTCATAAGTGTCTTTTATGTAAATCTGCACCAGACAGAATTTCTAAAAACAGCATCAGGGAATGCTATCTTTTCCTGAGGCTTTCCTTTTGCTATCTCCTCCTGTGTCCTCCATCAAAAAAACCCCAATAAACAAGCAGAAAAATTCTTTGCAACCTGGAGGCCAAAACACTATGTGCAATAGCACTAGCACAGGTCCATGCGTGAGCCTTAGCCCTCAGCAGCATTACACGCTATTCAAACCTGCTAAAGACGAAAACAAAGTTCAAGTGCAAAAAGACAAATACAATTTCCAAAAGTGGAGAAAGTCATGATAGGCAGTACTGTCAGCTCCTAAATTTAATACACACTCATTGCCAGACCACTAATTCATTTTGTCTCACGTTCTGTAACCAGTGGTGTCTGAAACCTGCTAATTCAGGTAGAATAGCAGCAATTCAACTTGCAACATGCCGGAACATTAGGACAGCCAGATGGCAGAAAAGACAGACTGAAAAAGGATAGTGTCTTGATGTTCTTTGCTGCTTTTTGTTGTTGTTGTTTTATTTTATTTGGTTTTGGTGGGTTTTCTTTCTTGTTTGTTTGGGGTTTTTTGTATCAAGACATAGGATGAATCATTCCCAATCCTGGAATTGAACATCCACCCCTTCCTCCATGTTTCACTCTCCTACTCTGGTGCTAGGAGAGCACCTTCCTCTCCAAAGGGAAGCCTGTATTCTTCTCTGAAGTTATGGAGAAAACAACTGAGAATTAAAAGGAAAAAAAAAAAGATACAGATTGATGTTTCAGGCTGATCCCAGTCACACTGTACAAAGAAAAGAAGGGATTAATCTTGCAATGCAAAACATAAAAAACCCAAAGAAGTAAGTCTGTAAGCCCTTTACTTTTTAAAAAGCATTCCTCTTCAAATATGCTGACTTAAATTACACACAAGTTTTTCATCCTTTTTTTCTAATCTACAATATTTGTCTAAAGGCAACAAGTTTGAAATGAATTATTGAAAAGATAAATTTTCAGTTCGTTGCATAACCACATTTGTTTTTTATTACAGAAAGGGCAGACCAGAACATCTAACTAGTTTTCACAGTATACTTTAATTAATCTTAATCACATTCCACCTCTCCCTAGTATTTTCTTTTTCCCTCCACTCTCCCTCTTATACGGCTATTCCTTTCAGCACTGCCACAGCATGGTCTCTAACTGTCCTCTAAACAAAACCTGAATCACACTATTTGAAAAGTAAGCAGTATCCCCAGCATACACATGATTAAGTGTAGAACAGCTTTCTAGTAATTCCCTCATGTTTTTCATTCCTTCCCCTGGACCAGCTTTCAGTTAATGACAGGTCTTCAGCTCTGTCCCATAACTTCTCATTATTCCTTCTGATGAGCTAACAGTAATCTTCTTAAACGCACACGAGATTTTATTCCTCTCTGGGTGGCAAAGGATGTTCTACTCTTGAAGACTTCATATTAGTTTGACATTATCATATGGTCAAGAGGGCTTGCAGCAGTATACCTTGTGCACCTACAGCTGTTTCCTATGGAAAGACTTCAAATGCCTTAACTGTGCATTAATACGGATACTTCCAAATTCTCCAGGAAGGCAGAAACCTTTGCACTAACAGACAGATTAGTTAGCCAAAAAGACACAGCAAGAGCAGGGCAGGAACAGTTTCCTGACAGCATCCCATAATCTAAATTTTCACAACTGAATCAATTACTTAGATCCCAAAATACAGACAATTTTAGAGTTTACCTAAATTCTTGCCATGAAATTGGGGGTTTTTTTAAGTCTTAGGTACAGTTGCTTATCTTAGAGATTTAAGTTTTCATTTTTGCCACCTTACTTTAACACACTTCAGAAAATAAACTATTGCAAATGTTACTGTGCCTGTTCCTGTAGTTATGACTAATAGAAGGAAATAATTTTACATCTAAGTGTCCTCTTTTAATTTTTCTGATTACTCTTCAAACACACACACACATAAAACCATTGTGTGTTTATTGTCATCTAAGAGCCTTCTGTAACAGCAGCAGTTACCTCTGATTGAGTTTTCAATCCTCATCACGTGGAAAAATGACAGAAAGGCAGAGTCCAAAGGCATACCAAATATTGCTCTATTTTAGAGCTGTATTACATAAACAGTAAGCAAATCAGAGTGAAAAGTAGTACAGAAAACACATCAAAATATTATTCCTATAACCAGCAAACTAGACCACAACTCCTTGTAATACTACATGCTTTAGCCCACGTTATTTTTTTTGCCAAATGCCCACAGTTTTTTTTTCCTACCTACACTCTTCTTATCACTGTATAACAAATATGACTTGGACTCTTTTCCTAACTCATCATGGCTCATTGCCAAGTGCTCTGGAAAGCACTTGAAAATTTGCATCTTTCTCAGTATTTCCAAGTGTAAAACAGGGCTAATATTTCCCTGCCCAGTAGTAGTACTGGGAGGATAAAGGATGCCTAATGAAACCTGTTGATGCATTACGCGATTGATAGGAAGAACTACAAAGTAAGACCGAGGGTACATGGTTAAAAAAACAGCTGCAGGAACGTTTTCCTGGTGGTGCAGAGGAGCACGCTGCAGTAGAATGATGACATTCTTTCAGGTAAGGGAATACAAATTTTGGAAGGACAAAGCATTGGGGGCAAAGAGAACCAAGCTCTGGGAAAACAAGACTAAACACCCATAGGTGAAAGCACATTAACAAAACCTTGGGAAAAATCCCAGTTGGAAGTGGAAGTTCCTGGCATTGACTCTGCCTTTACCAATATATGAACAGAAACCATAAGGCTCTCCCTGTGCATGAGGGGCTACACAGGCTCCTCTTCAAACCCAATGCACTCCAATTCAGCCATCACTGTCAGGGCTGTCCAAACCTGCAGACCTACTGCATCCAGACCCGGTTTTCCAATACACATCTGCACAATGTGGCTCTTGAATAAAATGCTACATGATAATGCAGCCACTGGTCACCAAACAGCTGGATTTCTCTTGAATGAACCAAGGAAATTTATGCTTGAACAAAAATGAGAGAAACTCAGGAGGGAAACAAAACCTCAGAATTTCTGCACGCTCTTAATACTGGTATTCAGCAGAACATCATTCTTCACTGCATAATGCCATCCCTCACTGCGTGACACATGCTGCAGGGCCCGTGTCCATGCAACACCAAGTCTATATCCACTGCTTCTTTTTTAGCTGTTCCAGCCAGCTGGGAGAAGGAAGGATGCTGGAAATGCAGCCATGATTTGATATTTGAGAGACATGAATGAGAGAAGTAAACTAAACAGAAAATCTTCTTAAAGGCACAGATGAATGGCACTGCACCCCAGTGCTGAATGACTTCTCTCCAAAAGAGGTAATACCTCTGTTAAAATACACTCCTCTGACAAGAAGGAACATCAAGCCTCAGGGGATTAGAATAATTTAAAAAAAAAAAAAGTTCAAACCATCTATTTTAAGGCTAAGTTCCCCTAGCGATACTAGGAGAACTTTAAATTAAGCAGAGCAAGCTGTAAATACAGAGCAGCTACCCAGACATTTCAATGAGAAGACTTAAAATGCACACACGTGCCACACCAGATACCACCTGTAGCAGAGCCACCAAAATACTTCTGTACCAAAGAGCAAAGCACACCATGTATCAGTAAATCCATATAGCAGTTAGGAACACAAGGCATCAGGGAAAGAGACAGAGTGGTTGCCTCCAGCTCCTGAAGAGTCTGAGAACTTCATGCTGTGCATATAAAGTGCTCAGTAACTTCTAGGTATTGTATAGAAGCAACACAGCAAGAAGACATAAAAGTTACCACTCACTAAAACAAACTTTATGTGAGGATTACTTAAAAACATACATAGGGCTATGCATGTATGTTACACACATGGAAAGAAACTCTTTGTATGCAAAAGCATAAGAGGAGTTTCTCAGCACTGATAACTTGGAAGATGCTATCTAATCAGGGAGGAGTCTCCCCCTGTGTTCCTGTAACTGGGTTTTACCGCGGACAGCGCGCAAGGCTCTGTGGTGCACAGGCACAGCACCCACTCACTCGAGATTGCTGCCACCATCCCTGCACTGCAGCCACACGGCTTCCCGATCCCAACAGCATCAGGCCTGAAAACAAAGTTAAACTTCTCCATTACCTTGATCCAAAGCCATTCAAGGGGCTCTGCTTCCTAAGCTCTCTTCCAGGAGTACCATACAGGCATACAAAAGCTATTTCTACATCTCCACATCACTAACTTAACACTCCACATGCACTTTTCTCAGACGTAGCTGCACAAGATCCTGGTTTCCAAAGCTCCACTAAAGCAACCCCTTCTACAGCTGCTCCAAGAAATATGAAGATCTAAATAGATGTCCAATCTACCTGGAAAACAAGTATCTGCCGTCTAAGCACTTCAGTAATTGCTTACTGAATGGTTCTTCTGAACTTGTTTTCTGGATCCAAGGTATGAGACTGAAAAGGAAAAGAGATGTGCTGCAACACAGAGGGAACAGGCATCTTCAGAGAAAGACCCAGGTGCTCCTTAAGCCAACACTGACACCAGAGACTGTATTTTGTCAGCCCATGGCCTTGGTCAGCCGGGCTCTGTAATTTGCTTGTATTACATTAATGTCTTGTTAGCTATAGATGCCGTAAGAATCAACTTTTTTGGGTGTTGCAAGCCACAGACGTGGGGTGGGAGAGGTGTTTCAGATGAATAAGCACACACCTTCTCCTCTGGCCTAGACCGGCCATTTGGCAGCAACCCAGTGCAACATAATACATCCAGTACAAGGAGCAAATTGCCTGTGAGAGACTGCCCTGTACACTGACACACAGCTCTGCAGCACTGACATCCCTACATACAAAGAAAAAGGGCAGAAACAAACTCCACTGCAACCAAAGAAAGGCTTTACTTATTTTTTATTTCTTTTTTCTTGTTTTCTTCTTTTCCCCTGGGTTAATTCAGAAGCCCAGAATGCTTTTCACAGGGAGTTATGCTGCATAGTAGCTGGGGCTGTGTCCCTGAGCAATATAGTCGTAAGGAACTCATGTCCTCCATGGGCACCCTTACAAGAGCAAGATCAGGCATGCTATCAATGAATTGGGAGTCCTTTCTGCATCTCAGTGACATTTTCATCACCATAACTGGCCACGGGTAGAATATCCCAGGAAGCAAACCCTAAAAATAACTTCTTACAACAAGTCAGACAGTCCCCCAGCAAAAGGGGAGGGAACATTGCTTACACACAGTTAGCACAATTTGGTTATTACGAGCGGAACAACGAATGGCCAGAAAACAGGATAGGCAGAGGGGAAACAGAGGAGGAAGAGCAGGTGGTGAATCACGCATCAATTTTTTCTGATTCACCAATGACTGTCAATTGGAAATACTTTCTGAAGTGGAAATAAAGAAATTGAAGTAGAAATTTGGAACCAAGTCTGCCCAGAAGACTTTTAAATACAGTGAAAGAGAAAGCCTTGCCTGTTAAGCACCAGAATGAAAAGCATTATGCGGCCCTGTGGGGCTCTCTCCAGCAGTGGCCCAAGGGGCCCCAGGTATCCCTGTGGGTCCCTGTGAGCTACAGAGGAATTTCTTCACCAGAATATCCTCAGAAACTTGTGGATGGGGAACCAGGAAGCAATTGTACAAGTGCTCCTGGTCATGGCTGATAGCCGGGCAGCCTTTCAAGGAGCTTCTGCTTGCTGGAGAAGCAGAGGAGAGGCAGGGGAAGAGCAGAACAAGCCGTCCACTCCTCAGCCACGTGCTTAAAGCCACAAGCTCCCCAGCCAGCCTCCCTGACATGCACTGGAGGGGCTGCAATCCTCACAGAGTTCCCTCAGACAGCTCATCTACCCCACTTGTAGCAGGCCTACTGCACATGTGGCTCTTCTCCTCCTTCATATAGCAATTCACTCAGCAGCAGCCCCCAGCTCGCTGGGTGCAACACCTGAACAGCCAGGGCACTCCAACTGACTCCACCTGTGGGCCCTCTCCCTGGCATCACAGCATCCCCACGGGTCACTGGCATCATCCCCTTGCACCAGCACGTGGTCCCTCTGACAGTCCATGCAATGAAGGACAACACAGCCGTAAATTTGCAACCCATGGGGCCTCTGTGCTCTTCTGAATGACAGGCAGAAGCTCACAACAAGCTCCAAATTCCAACAGGACATCCTGTGTAAGAAGGGAGTGTGCTATAAAGACATCCTGACAGGACTGGCCCTAAGCAAACACCTGGTTAGACTCTGTGGCAGTGTGGAGGGGAAAACCATGACAGGATTTTCCAGTTCCAGGACTGCTGCCCACTGTGCTTTTCCATGTTTTCCAGCTCCTGAGCAGCTGATGCATACACAGGCACAGAAGGGAGGGGCTCCTACCATCAGCACTGTGTTGCCATCCCTTTCTCCTCTTCCTGCAAAAAGTCTTTCTGAACAAGTTTCCCTGTGCCGTGGGGAGGACCCACCCACAACTGCAGACACTGGGCTCACTCGCACTCACTCCCTCTTGATTTACAGAACTTCCCTGCTAACAGCTGCATTGCAGATGAACGCTCTTAAAGTGGACATGCAGTAAGACAGTAAGACACAGAGCTGCTCCAAAGGCAACACAGCCATATCAGCACCTTCTCTGCTGCATACACAGCAGAGTATGTTTGTTCCTGTGCAAGAACTCCAGCAGATCTGTCTTAACCCCACTAGCCACAGAGGGTCCTGAAGAACACAGCCTAACAAAGAGAAACCACACCAAGTGAGCTTATTTCTGGACATGAGTTCCCTTCTTCTCCCCATCAGCTGATCACATCAGGTGCTGGTGGTTTTGGATGAACCAGCTAAGTAAGTATCAGACTACAGCTGGTTAGCAGACAAGGTAACTGCAACAGGGAGGCAGATCTCAGCAGTGTCAAGTCACTGCAATGCAGGATCCAGGAATCCAAAGATGCAGAAGGAAGAATTTAAATTCCTCTGGCTCAGCTGAGCTGCATGTTGCCTTGCTCCTAAGCCAATCCCCACCACCCCTTTAGATAAGGTAACTGCAACCATGAGACCCAAGTTTTGTTTCCAAGATGGGGAAGAAATTTTGGGTGTGTTTTCAAATGAGAAAAAAACTTCAGTAATTAACATTTCATAATTCATCAGGGAGATAAGAAACTTCTTGACTATTCATGAGGTGGTGAAAGGGAAAGCTTTTTAAGCTCAGCTTCAGGACTACTGAAGAAACTAAATGTACAGAGCCACAAAGAGTTAACAAGACATAATGTGCTTCCTTAAACCGGTAACCAGGTCTGCAGCAACATAAACTGCTAGCAGCAACTAGAGTCACCTGAACTTGTCAGCAATATTTGATAACGATTATCAAAAAAGCCAACTGCCTTGTGCCTCGTTTTTCAGATCTCTGATGCTGAACTTGGCTGTCTGGAGAAGACAAATGTGTTATGAGAGCTTGACTCCCAGTCTACTGCTGTAGAAGTGCTTCCACACAAAGGACAAGCTGACCAACACTTCACTCTTCTACATCATCCTTACTAAATGCAAGAGCAATTCAGACAGACAGAGAAGGCTGTGGATCATTGCTCTGCACTGAAAATTTTAATCCAGGCAACTTCATAACAAGGAGCAGACACAACACAACATCCTAATCTGCAGAGCTCGCAGATTCTAGGCCAGATGACACACGAGTCAAACAAAAATGGGCAGAGCTGAAAGCCGCTTTTCAATGTGCAGTCCAAAAATCAGGAATATTTAAAGTAACACAGGAGCAATGAATCACTACTTCAACTTGCACTGAAGAAACACATCATCACAATCAAGCTTTGTCTCTGCACAGGCACCAGTTATAAAATAAAGCTGTGCAACTTCAACACTCCTAATCTCTCTGACACAATCTCAACAGAGGACATTCGATACCCAAAGCTTACATGGACTGGCCCTGAGGCAGGCAAAATTAAACTTAACAGCACACCAATTCTTTTGGCAAACAACAGAAAAGTCCTGCTTGGCATCACCAGGCTATACTCTCTAGTAGCCTCCAAGAAAAATGTTCCATCAAGTCTCTGTGGGTTACAGGGGCCAGTAAAGACAAATTCCTCCTTCTACACCTATTTTTTCCTCCAGCCAATGGGCTATTTCTTGGCCCATTACCCATGAAATGTTATATGCTTTGACATAAAGGAATATGAGGAAATAAATAAAATTTAAAAAAAACCCCAAAACAACAACAAAAAAAACCCCAACCAACCAACCAACCCAACTTCCCCACCCCAAAATTCCCAAAAAACCCCCAGCCAGCCAACAAAGCAAAAAAAACCCAAAAAACACCAAAAAGAAACCCCCCCAAAAAACAAAAACCAACCAACCAGCCAACCAACAAACCCCTAAGATACACATGGACATTTTCCATGTATTAGAGCAGAATGGCAGCTGCTCTAATACAGCAGAAACACTAAGTTTATTTGGCAGGCACTGGAGACGAATACAGGATGAGTTTTAACAAGCTGTTTTCCCTGAAAAACCTTCCAGAGTGCCCATCTAATTTGAAATGTGCATCTAGAAAGTGCATCTCTGAGAAAGCACTGGACTGTCCCCTATAAAGTTACATTTCAAGTCAGGTGTATGACATCAAGTATCTAGCAGCAAACACAGCTGGATAAACACACACATCTCACCCATCTTCAGGGCTGCTGGAAACTTTACACACTGACTATATTCTGCTGCACAGATAAGGAGACCCCTCGTGAAAGAGAGGTCCCTGTAAAAGAGCAGGGAACAGAGGAAGCACACTGAAGTTTAGTATTTAGCTCTTCTGTCTCCTTTTTTCACCTCACATGGCAGGCTATGTCAGACCGCTTCTCCTTTTCTCACTGCTCCTCTGGGATTGAGAAAACCTCTTTCAAAAACGAGTTGTCTTCTACATCAAGAAATGACATCTCTGTTTTCACAGCTACCACTTATCACAGTCTACACCAACTGACTTATCGGAGATGACACAGTAACTGCATAAGATAAAGCACATCCAAACACTGCGTTACTCCACAAGACAAGCTGTAGCCAGCTAACTCAGGTGCCTAGAACAGGAGTAGAAGTGAAGGAAAGGAAACTGGCTTTGGACGCTTAAAATCCTTGTTCTCACTTATGGCCTGTATTCACAGGAGCTTTAAAAGTCCACTGGGATTTGGGCTAGTGGGAAAGACCTATCTCATTTATTTCCATAGATATTAATGTCTCATTTTGTAAATAAATGTTTTAAGTTGAAGAAGCCCTTCTAGAATGAAACTAGTTTTTATTACCACAATTCTATCCTACTAAGCCTTCAAACATTTTATGCTAGTATATTGCTGTTCAGAGGTTTCCCAAGCACAACCAGGTAGGTCTTTCCTGAAGGTGCCTGCAAGAAGGTACTGTGATAATTTGCAGCGCTGCAAACAACCAAGCGATACCACCTTTTGCCATGGAGCACTGAGATCTTGGGCACTGAGTGCAGAGACCACCTCACCAGCTCCTTATTCCCCAGCCAGCTGCAAATCATTAATTCTCCCAGGACCAGTCCTTATCATGGTCAGCCTCCACAAAGGAGGCTGCAGCAGAGAGGCTTCTTCAGACTCCAGTGGAGTGAAAACTGCCAAGCTTAGCTTCTCTCGTGCACTGCCTGCCCCACCACGCTATCAACTCTGATATGCAGGGACACTGCCTCAGCTCTGGGAAGGGAACAAAAGCAGTATGCAGGGTCAAGACCACTACCAGCTCTAGCAGTGCTGACATGGTTTTGCATCAGACGTTTTCAATGACAACAGTCTTGTGCTATCGATGACAGTAGTGCAGGCTGGTTAGAATCATGTTTGATAGTCCGAAACCTGCAGGCAACACTGAAACTTGATTTGCATGAAATCTCGTGCAGAAAATCTCTAAGCACAAAGTAAAGAACTAGAGTTACTTGTAGGTAGAGGGAATAGAAGAAAAAAAAAGAACAGAAAAGAGAAACCATCTTTTCCCACTTCTTACGTTTCATCTGCCAAAGCAATGCAAATCCTGATGATTTACACAGTGAAAGCAGGGTGCATTCACACCCCTCTTCAAAGAGGAAATCAGTCAGAGCAGTGTTGCCCAGAGTTTAGACTGGAGGAGGAACGCCAGTCTGCATTCCTCCCTGCCATCCCAGCGGCTATAGGAGAGCGAGCCTGGTATTTCTCACTAGGATACTGTCCTTCGTTAATACATCATCACCCACCCTCCTCCCCTCCCTTCTCTCCTATGAGAAAGTTTAATCCTTTGGCTCACATGCATCTGGTAAATTTTTCAGTCCCTGTTTGCCACTGTCATCGTGGCAACAGCCCCCAGAGATAACCCAGCAGCTCTGCCACAGCAGGCAGGCTGCCACTCCCTGCCTGATCTGCCATTTAGCCTTTGGCTCATAGGCCTACAAAGAGCTGTGCCCACTCCCAGGCTCATTTTCGCAAGCATGTTCCTTCCTTAGAGATAAGTTTACATGGGGTTTGTTTTTCTTTAAAATTAACTATGTCTTCATTCCCACATGAAGACATGCCTACTCTTTACTCTGAGACAATTCTCAGCTCAATTTCTGGGACTCGGACAGGATCACATGAACAACAGCACTGCAAAGAGAGATGCTGCCTTTGCTGCCTCAGAAAGAAAAGGGTCTTGTGTTTACCAGCTAAATCACCTGTGGCTTCTAGAAAAGAGAAAAGATTAGCTAGCAACCTTCTCTGAAGGACCACACTAACCTGGACTTGTCCCAGTGTCAAAGATAAACACACTGCAGCCACAGGTAAGACAAGAGCTCATGGCTGTGGATGCTTGGGCAACTGCTAACTCAGGATGGGAACTTCAGATCGGAGCAGCAGGACAAGGGGTCACCAGAGAGATATGTAACTCACGCTCCCAGGAACATAGCATGAAAGCTACATGCACACACACATTCTCTGAAAGGTCATCACATTTACTCAACTCACACGTCAGAGACGGGGAATTCTCCCTCTGACTCTGTCAGGAGCAGAGTGAGACAGATCCTGACACCAGGAGTAAAGCCATGGTTATCTCCTCCTCTCCTGACTCCATCATAAAAAGGCAAGATACAACATTAACCAGCTCTCCTCACATCTCTCAATTAGTCTCAGCCATCAGTAATCAGCCCGCTTGCACCAACAACCACATTTCCCAGTCTGCACATCTAAATTGTGGGAGCAACAGGAACTGTGCAATATTCTCTGGGAGGAAAGGAGGAGAGTAAAGCAGCATTACTAAAGAGCTATTTTCAATCAAAGCATTATAGATTACTATAATTATGGGTTAAAGCAACTGATCCATGAGAAACAAATTCAAAATTAAAACGGAAAGAAAGGCAGATGAAGAGTAAAAGGTGAAAAAAGCTACGAGGAATCAAAGCCTAACAATTATAGACTCAGTTTCACCAGAAAGTTAAATTCATGCCCCACTTATCTTTGGCTACCCTCAGTGTTCAGAAAGCTTACTTCTGAGATACCACCAGCCCATTTCATCAGAGGTACTCTGCAACTGTTCTCCAAAAGTCATGCAGGTAGCAATACCAGAATGTCTGGGGAGATGTTACCAAAATATAAAGTGATATTTAAATAGACAGTAAATTTAATAAGGTATAAAAAGGAACATGATGTCAGCCTAATTCATAGGGCCCCAGTTTTTGAAGCATTAAGCTTATTGTCGTAAGGATCAGCAGCAGCTTTAGTAGTTTAAGTTATAGGGTCACATTTCCTCCTAATACTAAAGAAAACCCCAAAACATCTAGTGAGCACCTCAAAATTTTAAGGATTGATTTGCCCATCAGAAACCAATGCAACTACTCTGAGCACTGACATCAATTCTGCTGCAGGCAAACACACAATGATGTGAGATACTCCACATTTCTTTTTCACGGCATTCAAGGCTTCTTTCCTGTGTTGGTTACCCTGGTGCCAGGCAATATTGTCCTCTTCACCCAACCAAGCCAACAGCACTAGCTCACTCTATAGTCAAACACTGGCAAATGAACATGTTGGTTTGGTTTGCTTTTTTTTTTAAAGTCTGTTATGTTGGTAAAAATCAGGAGATTTCAAGACCAGAGGAAACAAAAAGAAACACCTGAAATACCAAAACAGGTGACAGGTCAGAGTTAATTAAAAGGGGGGTAATGCCTTCATTGGCAGGGTTGTGCTCACAGACAGCAGAGTGGAGAGAAATGTTTGCATAGCATGCTTCCCATTTAAAAACTGTTTTCACCCAATTTGGAGGGCCAGAACAATTAGAATACTTCTAGGGTGTGGAAAGGAACAAAAATATTGTCATAGTCCTCTCTTAAAACAGTGAAACAGTGGTGCTAATCCATTGTTGGGGAGGAGGGCATTCTTAAATAATTTATGACCTACAGATGAATCTTCCTCTGCTACTGATGATTTTGCTACTGTCTAGAGAAGGATTAAATTTGGAGACAGTGAAATCTCCAAGCTACACCCCAAAACCAACAAAAAAAAAAGGCAAACAGTCTTTTCACTGGATTCTTCTTACAAGAAATCGAAGTAGCTCTCCTTGCCCCAAATATCTACAGGGTGCTCAACATCCTGCTCTTCACTGTAGGGACACCTACAAATATTTCAGCCATGGCTGGCTGATCAGAGTAAATGCTCTAGAGCCGAGGGCTTCAGGACACGTGCAGGAGTTACTCTAATCACATTTCTGCTGTACACAAATCCAGTTTATACTGGGAAAACAAGAAACCCGACTCTCTCACCAGGATCCTTCCTCTAACCTCGTGCAGAGGCAGTAGGAACTCCTGCCCAATCTGTGTGCCCACTTCCCCCCCCTCCTCATTGTTAATGCCGGAAATTTAATACTCAATGTGACCACTGAGAAGACAGACACAAGCTGAAATCCTGTCTGCTCTGTTCCAGCTCCTTTATAAAATATACAGCGTAAACTGAGAGGCAACCTGGGGTAACCCCAACCATCACTAACATCCACAGAGGGAGGAAGCCAGCTTCTGGCCATAGCGAGCCACAGTAAAGCAAGGCGTCTACCACTTGCCACCCCAACAATCTCTGCTGGCTCTCACGCCAGGGCATTTTCCTGCCTGTACTGATATGCTGGGGCAGGCAAAAAGCCAGGCTGACCCTCAGCAGCTCCCCACTAAGTTCCCAGCTCCAACCTCTCCTCCAAGGTTAGGGTCTCTTATCTTGCACAAGCCCTCCTCTTCTCCAAACACCCCTTCCAATGAAATTTCCCCTAGTGGTATATACATACACTATTTGAACCCCTCTTCCCCTGTGCAGGGGACTGCAAGCAGAGGCAGGTAGGAAGAAGAGGGGGAGGCAGGCTGCTGGTGGGAGGTAGAGGGCTGCTGTTTCTGACATCAGCTGAGCAGCCTCGCCAGCAGCCCCTGCTGCACTCATGTGCTGTGGTGCAGAGTGTAGAGTTCAGCCACTTGCTACCCACAAGCCCACCCCACAGACTGATTCCTCCCCTACAGCCCCCATCCCTCAGCACCCAGCCTCTTACAGTTGCTCCACCAGGCAGGTCCCAGCCTCATACACTGCTCTGGGGGGTGCACAGCACTCTCTGCTCTGCTGCCTACTTCCCTCCATGTGTGCAAAGACCTCCAAAAAATTTCCAGCCCACTGCAGCTGGTCTGCAATGTATGATCCCTAATCACAGCATCTCTCAGACTTCTGCAGGCAGCAAAGGGGAGGCACGGGGTGGAGCTGGGGTGTGGGGAAGCTCTTCACTCAGCCCATGCTGCAGGAAGGGCAGCTTCTCTCCCACACCAAATGACTGGACCTGATTTCGCTGCTCAGCAAGTATGACTGAGCAGACACGGTTTGATCTGCCATCCCCTGTGAGAAAGGACATTTGTCCTCAACCTGCAAACACAGGAACACACAGAGGACGCCTAGCACAGGACATTTCCACACGAGTCTGGCTTTGCGCTTGAGCCCTCTGTGACGGGGTGCTGGGCTTGCCCGCCCAGGCAGAGCCGGTGGCCCCGCTGCAGTGCAGCACCCTGCACGCAGCCAATTCCAGCGGCGTGCAGTGCCCCACAGGGGACTCAAAACCTGGCAGCCTCAAGAGCAGTCCCAGGGAGTCCTAACGCAAGCAGCAGCTACAGACATGTACAGAACAGATCAAGAAAGATGTTAGGGAGTGATGCTGTTAAACGTCCTATGCAGCATTCAAGCTTAATGTTTTAGTGTCCAGGGAAACTACTTCTGACACCTTCAACAAAACAAATTGTAAAGCCCAAATCGGCAACTGCTACAGAACCAAAAGCCAGGACAATAGTGGTGTGGGGAAAAAAGCAGAGTTGGAAGTATAAAGAGTGCTTTTTTCCTGTTGGGGTTAGATACACAGAAGTAATTCCCTGCTCCTCCCACAATCCACATAATCTCCTACAGGAACAACAAAAAAATAACTGGGTAGACTGCAAATTTTTATCCGGTTTACAAATTTGGAAAGATGAAAAACAGGGACAGAAGCCACCTTTATTTCATAGTCAAGAGCAAAGCCACAGTAAGGAGAATGCAGTGAAGTGGACTAACTTACAAGAAAGCTGTTTTTAATTTTTTCATCAAGAGATGTCACTTGCAAGAGTTAAAAGATACAGATTTCCAACAGCAAATTAAATTTAACAATAGATGTAGTACACAGAGATTTTTCCCCCCACACTTTAAAAAAAAGGGCAGAAATACTACAGATGGTGGCAGGATCACCAAATACTATTTGGTATAAAAAACATACTAAAAATTATCAAATCCTAAAGCTCTGCCTACCTCTTTCCAAAGCCAGACTCTCTTGAAGTATATGCTGGCAAGTCAAATTGGGAATATTTCCCTACTGCTACTAAAGCTACTGCTTCTCTCTTGATCTTTTGATCACTGCAAGTAATTTTACTTTATTTGAACTTCACTGTAGCACTACTTGCTATGAATTTTCGTGTTCAAAAAGTATTCTGGTGAAAGCCACAAAATAACTTTCAAAAAACTACAGTTATTACTTCCCTCTACCCATAGCGCTGGTAAAAGTCTGTGCATTCAATCTCATAGGAATTTCAGATGACTGAAGCATTGTATTTCCCCCATGTGTAATAACCACTGCTCTTACATGTCAGCTGAACGCTGACTAAGGTGAAGTCTGTTTCCTCTCCCTTTCCACAAGCATTTGGACTCTATTTAACATTAAACTTCTTGGCATGGTCTTCACTGGGCAGCGTTAAGCATCAACACAACATGAATAATAGCAAATACTTCATTAAAGCCAAAATATGAATTTTTATTTAGACCAGCTCTTACTGACAAAGCTTATTTAAGAGAACAGGCATCCAAAAATCATAGACAATATAAAAAAGAGACTCCCCTCTCAACAGCTGACTTAGTATTTTATGAAGGGTGAAGTTTACTAGACTGAAGCTGTTAGGACTAGCACCCCATCCATCCTCCTTGCTTTCACAGAGAAGCCTTGTAAAACACCATGCCTCTTCAAGTTTTTACCCTTTAATTGCATATAATTCACCCTGAAGCATTCCTCTTCCTCCTTTTCAGCACTTCTCAGTAAGCTATGTAGTATTTCTTCATCACGAGTCTTGAAAAACAAAGGTAACAAGAAGTACTGCAGGAGGAGAGCAAGGCTCTGTTACCACTGCCTTGAACAGAACCAAGGTAAAACTTCTGTGAAGCAACATTGGGCTGCACACGCTTTGCAGCAGCAAGATGCTGACTCTTGAAGTAGGAGTTACTGCATCAGGTGTCCATACAGGTTCAAATTCTGCTAGGGATAGTAAAAAATGTTAAATGTAGCTATGCTTAAGTTGGAGAGGGGCTGGCTGTCCCCACATAAGGGAATATTCTGTCTCTGTGACCATGCCTGAAGAAAACCAGCAGCACAGGAGGCAGGTCAAGAGGGTGGGTTACCCTGCACAATGGACAGCGTGCAGCTGGGTGCACAGGAGAGCCAGCGGCAGGGGTACTGATGGGCAGAGACACGGACACCCCAAGGAGAAGTGCCAGCTTGGGGAAAGGACACATCAGGCAACACATATCCAGGATGCTGCAGAATTAACACCATAATTCTGCTCCTCAGGGAGACAGCTTTCTAAAACACCTTTTTCTGAGACTTTCATTTTCAGGTTGCTGAATTGAATCTCCCTAATCACTGATTTACAGCTGCAATATCTAAATAGCACACATTTTTCCTTCAATGCTTTAAAGACCTATTCCAAGGTGAATTCACTAATTTCCTATGAAAATACTCAGTTTTTTACTATAAGTACTTTTTGTACTTACCCCTTGAGCTCTCAGCAAACACAGCTGGAATAACTGAGGAACCTACATATTCAGTTGAAGTCACCATCCACTTTTCACACATTCCTCAGTCAAAACTTCAACATAACCTGATCAGTCCCTTGCTTCTGATACTCTTCCGTACTAGCGGAAATGTACATTTTCTTTCTTGGTTCTCCTCATACTTACCCTACCTAACCAATACATTTTTAAGTATCTCATTGCCAGCTGCCTCGAGTTAAGTAGCTGAAGACCAGGCTAGCAGCCTCCATGTATTTTATTTATAGGAAGGTATGAAATCTAAATAGTAAGGATAGATCAAAACATGGCCTGTATTCACCCATACTTACTGTTCCTACTTATTGGGTCATTAAACTGTCATCACCTTACTATGAAAAACAATTAGAATCTATATATTTCTCCCTCTATACCTCATTGAATGACCAAACACTTAAAAATTGACTCAATCAGTTTTTCTGAGCGTTTTGGACTTCAGCTAATATGTTTTCAAATTCTGTTTC
Organism: Oreocharis arfaki; assembly: GCA_013398015.1. Classification (NCBI taxonomy): domain Eukaryota; kingdom Metazoa; phylum Chordata; class Aves; order Passeriformes; family Paramythiidae; genus Oreocharis; species Oreocharis arfaki. Next base: position 1,056,135 of record VZRR01008444.1, on the reverse strand, counting down.
AACTATATTCAGCCTGCAGTTTTTCCTGTTTTTCTTATCTCCAGAGTTAACTTCAATACCCTGCCCTTTGTAAGATAATGGTTTATCCTTTGTGAACAGTTTATCAAATTGCCCCCTCCCTTCTCAAAGCATTCTGGTGTCCGCTAACATCTGAGAAACGGCCCTCCTGAGCTTTAGTCCTCACTACAGGATGGACAGGGAAGTCTGCGGAGCAAACACGGCATTAATGGCCATCAGCAAAGCAAAGCTACCCTTCAAACCTCTCCCATATTAAGTTGAACTAATTTTGAACTCAAGAGATTGGATATCCCACCTACATCAGCAGGCACTGTCACGTGACCACTGAGGGGACACTGATTCTCAAAAGATCTGCAGCCGCCTCATTAACAATCTAGGGCTCCACTGGTTGGCCCCCAACACGACCTCACTCGGGCTAAATACTAAACACCTTAGCACATATGCTTGCTTCCAGAAGCAGAAAAACAAAACAAAAGAAAAATCACTGCTTGACAGCATACTACCACTGACACTACTTCTTCATACAAACCATACAAACTACAGTAAATGGAAAGTTTTCACTATTCTTCAAGCTGTCTTCTGCTCTTATCATCGCATTTCACATTCTGGCAAAAAGGAGAATACATATTCTATTTTTCTTTTTTGTAAGGATTAGGCAAAACATTATTCACTTCTGAATCACTTATCAAAGTTTACTTTCTCCTCACGCTTTTCTCTTTCATTTCTCTGTCAACCCCCCTACTAAGCCCTCTACTCAACTAGCAAGATAATCAAGGGCTTCATACATTAATTTTGTCAAATCTGAAAGGCCTTTAAAGACTTCCAACTTTTCTTGTTCACCTTTTCTAGAAACAGTTGCCTCTGGCATCTCAACTTGTTGCACTCCCTGTTTTCAGCATCTTTCGTTGCAGTTCAGCTTCTCTCATTCTCCCCCTCATCCACCCTACCCACAAGCCAACTTTAATCCCTGTAGCGATTCTCTACACACTAGAAGATACACATTCCCTTCATACACTATGGTCTACTACCCTTCGAGCATATGTATGTCCCTGGAAAACAGAAGACTAACAGTTTGGGAGAACAGTCAAGATTTTTTCTCTTTCCATAACACTACAGTCTAGTTTCAGGTGTTGTAAGTCCGCAGGAGTAATGAAAGCACAAACCCCTTATTCTAATATGCCAAGAAGTCAAATTTGAAAGATTTCTCCATCCAACCTATTTCTGCCTTTGGAGGCAGACTTTTTCATTTCCAAACACACCACCTTTAACTACAGCATGAAAGGAGCAAGGCATATAGCATCTATCTTTCAAAAAAATAATCACATCTGTTCTGGTAAGACAGATCTCCTAGGTAAAAAAGACATTCAGCAAAATAAGTCTGCAACATTCTCTTTATTATGAGTGATTGATACACACACACACATAGATGAATCTACCTCTAGCTCAGCTTGAAGAAGAAAGATCTCAAGAAGAAAAAATATAACATCACTTTACAGAGTATCCATTTCCAGACACAGAAATTTTTCTATCATCCCACGCTACCTTCTTTCAGTGTCCTCTTTGCCACACAACTCAATTATTTTGAAATGCTTAAATAATGACCGAAATAAGAAACTACAGAACCTTTAAATTCACTGCACTCTCAACTCCAGTGAAGTATTTTCCTATTAACATACAGAAGAAAGGTAGATAGAGACACTAACCTCTGGCTGACAGTTTTTTGGTGTTGATGATTTTTGCAGCATATTCCTGTGAAGAATTTTTCTTTACACATCTGCGGACCACAGAGAAGGCTCCCCTGGAAGAAAAATAAAGAGGGTAGGTGCTATGAAACTGAAAATGAGAATATAATAGCAACAATTCCTGTCCCCAGAGTGGACCAGATTAAGGACAGGGCAGAAGACGTAGAGAGGAGGGACACAACACCTGAGAATCTGATGAACAATGCATGCTGTCTGATCAGCAAAAAACTTAAGTCTATATGGTACTCCTGAAGACTCCTCAAGCCCCCTCACAGACAGCACAGTAGGAAGAGCACACTGTGTGGGGAGAGAGAGACCATTCAGGCACAGAAACAGGACATGAAGGGATTGATAAACAGAAGACAAACAGCACAGAAAGGCACTGTGAACACTAGCCAGTGAGTCCATCTCCCAAAGACAGCATCCCTGGCAGTCACAGCACAAAACCAGGACTCATTTCTCCCATGTTCAAGTGCAAGCTCAGTCACAAAATCACTGCAACACTTTGCAAAAGTTACCAGTTCTCTTATATCCCTCAACACACCTGCAAAATGGGGATAAGCATGTACCTATTAATGAAGTAAGCAGAAAGCTATGAGGATTTGTACATTTTCTCAAGCTGAAACTATTGATGTTATTATAGCTATTCCAAAGAGAATTCCTCTTGGAGAATAGGTCTGAGAGAGAGGGAAGGAGGATTTCTGTGAGGAAAAAGAGTGAATACAACAGAGACCAAGGTGAAAAGATAGAGACCGAAAATCTACAGGGCTACACAACGAGTATTCAAAAACAGCCCCTTATTTTTCAAAAGCAACAAAAAACCCCATGGTGGGTAAAGAATAACAACTAGCTTTACAGGAAAGAGCTGAAAAGGGGAAAGGACAACTATGAGAAAACTTGGAGTCCTTCAGATCAGGAAGGCAAACCCGTGTCTAAGGACAAATGTATGTATTTCAACTGTGAGAAAGGGGAACAGAAGCTGAACAAGGGCCCCACATACACTTAGTCCTACAGGGAGCCTAAAATAGCTTGAATCCCTCCAATACTGCGGAGTCCTGCCTTTTTATCCCCTTCCTCAACCTCTACATACAAACCAATGAGCATCAAGGTGAGCACCAACACCGGGGCCCGGGCTTGGTGACACACAGCTGCAGCAGTGTGGGGAGGGACAGAGACACCGGGCTGGAGAGAAGAGATGCAGCAGAGCCCAGCAGTTGGTGCAGGAAGGGAGGGAGCGAGCAGCAGCACCCACGAGAGCGCCGTTCCCATAATCATACCCTGGCCCTCTCCACGCTGCTTTCGTGCCCAACTGGGCTCCCCTGCAAAGCCCTGTCCTAGGGTGCCAATGCGGAGACAAGTGCGGAGAGCGGGAGGGAAGAAGCGAGGGAAGCAGCGAGGCAGGAGAAGCGCGGTGCAGCAGCACCTGGTCCTTTCACAGGGACAAGGAAGTGGGGACTGAAGCATCGCGGAGTGGCTGTAACAGTGTCGCGTCCCAGCGCAGAAACAGTTGCAGAGAACGGCAATGTGCAGCTGGGAGACGGTGCGGGGAAGAGAACGGGGCAGCCAGGTCCTGAGAAAGGAAAGGACAGAAGAGAGGAAATCTAGGGGTGCAACAGGAGCGCGCAGCCCGAGACAGGCTGCGGGGACACCCGCTGCGGCGGGGGGACCCAGGAGGGCAAGAACACCTTTCCCTCCGGCGGCTGTGCCGCTGGGGTGGACGGGGGGCTGGAGAACAGGATTACAGCGCGACAGCTAATCCTCCTCCGGCTCCCGGGAGAGCCGGATCGCCGGCACAGTGCTCCCGGCAGCGCCGGTGGGTCCCGGGGCCGGGGCGGGCGGCGGGGCGCGGCGCGGGGTGCCAGCAGGCTCCGTACTTGCCAAGCTCCTCGTAGAGCTGGTACTCGTCGGTGAAGCGGGTGCACGTTGCCGTGGTGGCCATGTTCGGGCTGCGGGAGGCTCAGCGTCGCTGGGGCATGGGGCAG
>VZRR01008444.1:907679-1052156 GCA_013398015.1 Oreocharis arfaki | reverse complement strand
CGCAGGCGGTCGGGAGCAGACCCCGGCCGGGGGTACCGCGGGTATTTCTCTTAATTCCCCGCGCGAGGGGCGCCGGGCCAGCCGCGGCCGGATAAGCTTCCTGCGTGCGGCGGGAGGGGAGGGAAGAGTGAGCTGCCGCTGCCGCCGCCGCCGCCCTCCCCTGGGCGCACGTCAGCGGGGCTAACACCGGGCCACCCGGCCCCTGCGTGCCGCGGCCCGCCGGCAGCAGCCGCCCTGCTCGTTCCTGCCGCTCCGTGCGCGGGAAGGGAGAGGCGGCAGCTCCCGGCCGCTGCGGCCCGTCCCGACCGCAGTAAGAGCCCGGCGCCCAGCGTAGGGAACCCGGCCCGCTGCGCTGCCGCCCGCGAGCGGGGGAAGCGGGGCCTCAAGCCCTTCTGCGGATCCACCTCAAAGTTGGGCCCTGTGCTCCCGAGCGCTGTCAGGCTGCCCGACCTTGGGGACGAGTGTGGAAGTCCCCGAGGAAATGAACCATCTGGTGCAGAGGTAAAGCGGTAACACGCGGAATGTCTTGAAACTGTTAGAGAGTGCGACCCGGCATTCGCACACACGCGTGGTTTATGGTGGTGGGACTTGGACGCAGAAGACAAACAGAAATCATCAGTCTCCCAACTACAAAAGAAAACAAACCAGCCTCTGTGCTGTCTCTACTAGCACAGCATCTGAGAATGCTGCTGCAGTGCCTTCATAAGCAAGTTTGTTTTCTCCTTTTTCTTAAGTGAGTCTGTCTCTGTCTGAACAATTGCCAAATCTGCTTAATATGCAGATTTATATAGGGCAGCCACTGATCCAGCCAAGGAGGGAAGGGCTGCACTGGCCTCTCCTGCGTGACTGGGAGTGCAAGCTGTTAAGAACATTCAGAGAGACAGATGAGCGTACCATAAGCCAGGAGTAGCATTAAACTGATCTGAAAATTAACAGTACCGTATAAGTACCATATATTTCTGTGCCGTGTCTGGACTATGAAATCATCATGTTATTCAATCATAAGAAAAGCAGTGACAGCAGCCACCTGCATATCCCCCCTGCTCCCTGTCTCCAGGTTAAATGCAGCCAGCCCAGTGCTGCAAAGACTACAACAAAGTGATGCAGTGGGCAAAAATTCCCTCAGCCTATGCAGAAAGTAGATAGCAAAAGTAGGACAACATAACAGTAGCATTACAACAAAGCAATACCTCTAGAAGGTGATTATGAAACAACAGCATTCTGCGTCTTAACACCATGCCAGCATTTAAACCTGGAAACCTGCTGACACAGCTGTATAATTCAGAGAACCAACAAATGATCCAACAGGTATCAGTTGTTCAGTCTCCTGCCAAGATAAAACTGCTCCAACAGCCTCATTTGGTGGTCCACCAGTTTCTTTAACAGAACAGTTGCAGCCAAGGAGTAAAGCAGTTTGACAACCCATGGTCCTTACCAGGGGAATTGGCTGATAACATGAAATTCAAGTGGGAGATTATATATACAGAGGTGGGCAATGTTGCTGATACACAACCTGCACTGCATTTCCACCATCCAAAATGACATTAGATGTCCTTTGTGCAGGAACAGTGAGCTGTTAAGTTTGTGCTGTGGTTGCGCTAGGCGATGTCATCAGGAAATATGCAACCCATTCCCTGATGTTAAAATGTAAAGAGCAACTGGAACAGGGCTCTGTTCCACAACACAAAACTAAGACTGGAGGATAAGGACCAAATTTTAGCATGCTGTAGTGAATAAGCAGCCAGAGGGAGTGAATCTTATTTTTATGCAGAGCAAAGCGGTTGAGCCATGACAAAAAAGTACAGCAACAGGAGCCGTTTACCTAAAGCTATGTATTAAGAGCTATTCTGCAGTTGAAAACTGTTTTAACTGGACTCAAAGAGTGTTCTGTGCTCTACACAAAGCACCTCATGATATTTAAGAAGCTCTGATTGCAGTAGTCTCATAAAAATACACGAGGAACGTAAAAAGAAGGAGACAGAAGAGGACGCTTCTCATCTTCAAGTGTTTCAAGGAAAAGTGAGGTCTGGAAATCAGAAAGGGAACAGAGGAGCAAGCGTGTAAAGAAAAGCTAACCATGTGTTCTGCATAGCAAGTGCTACAGAAACAGATTGCTAACTGAGAAACTTGTGTTAAGTGAGAAGTGGGATATAAATTGAGTGACAGACTTGATTAAACCAAGTACTGAGTGGGAGACTAAATTATGGGAGTAGAGTTTTTAAAAGGAATGTAGACAAAATGAAGCAGGAGGAGGGGTGGCAATATGGATAAGAGAGTATTGTGTCAACAGAAAGAAATATTGATGTTCAGGCTGACATTCCAGTCTACTTGTACTGAGAGCAAAACTGCAAACAGAGGTGAATCTGGATGGTACCTGGTCAGAATAATGTTGCAGGGACCAGAAAATATCTGAACAGTAAGAAATGGTTTTGAGAGCCTGTGCACTATTAATGGGAGATTCAGCTAATGAAGAGTAAGTGAGATCCTGACCTGAGTTATGCAGGATTGAAATCTGGAAGTAATGCTTTGCTTTTAGTATTAGCCAGCTGCAGATTTCACATTAGCAGAGTAGCAGTTTTGGTCTCTGTCTTTGAAGTAGCACAGTTTGGCTTATACAGTACTCTGAACTGTCAGGGATCTGTGAGGTATTAATCTGATTTTAATAACTGGAGCTGAGTAAGAGGCACTAAAGAAAGTAAGTAAAATGCAAAGGATTTAATGCAAAGCCCACGGGCGTAAATGGACATTTCCTCTGATGTTAATGGACTTCGGATCAGGCCCCATCTGTCCGTGGAGCCTAAGGTCAGCTTTGGTATGTTGAAGAATGTCTGTGGGAAGGCAATAACACAAAAGCATTGGTCTTTAGGGAAGCAGAGTGAAGGACTAAAAAATTAGTTCACAGAAACTAACTGGAATTCAAACCACTGTGGAAAATGGAAAAGATGCTGGAGAAGATGCATGATAGCATCTTTCCAGCAAGGTTGAACAAGCCCAAGGGCAGCATGTATCACTGTGCTGAGTGAAGCAGTGCTGGCTAATTCCAGATACGAAGAGAGGGTGTTAGCAAAAGTAAAGGACTTGGGAAGAGTAAGAATGGGTGGAGTTAGAAATCAGTCTGGGAGGTTGAAAGCAAGAAGCAAAAAAGGAACATGCAGTAAAGAAAATGAGTAGGCATATTTTTTAAATAGACATTTTCTGGGTTTCTGCCATTAACTTGGGGTCCCACAAAGAATCAACCAGTTTTCCTCTCTGTGTCTCTGCTCTCCAGCCTGCCTCTTTAAAGTGAGTAACTCCAGGTAGGTCTTATCTCTCACAAGAATATTACACGGCATAAAATTCAACCTGCCCTGCTATTGTGTGGGGCTTCGTGACACTACTTCAGTATAGTAACAAATGAAAATGCAAAATAAAACATCCAGACATCTAAAATTGTGTGAAATATTCCATCATCTTAAACGGAGGAATTTTTTGGCAGGTGAGGAAAAGTTTTAAAATTCTTAACTATTATTTTGCTTCTGAATCTACAAAGAAACACGCAAAGAGTTACCTAAATCAAGCATCATTTTATCATGACTGTTCACGGACTCGCATTCATGTTCACAGAAGAAAACTCCTCTTATTTTCATAGGTGATTATTCATGTTGGCTATACAAAGTCTCAAGTTTTGTTTTTTACTTGCGCCATTGTTGAGTATCTACCAAGAAAATCAATTTTCTTTAATGTGCCTGATTGTTCTCTTCCTTCTCCCAAACTGACATTCATCTGCTGCCTCTGAGGATTTGTAAGTGAGGCTGATAAAAATAAAAAGTAGCATGCATAGAAAGAAGATTGGAAAGAGAGGAACTTTTTAGTGAATGAGTATAAAATTTATATTCGAAATAAACGATAGAGTTCTGGAGAGAAGCAAATATTAAATTACCCTATTAGCAGGGACTATTCAGCCATCCATCTAGTTTAGTGTCTTGTCTTCAGTAGTGACCTATTCCAGATGATAAATGTAAGGGAGGGGGAAGAGAAGGGTATGAAAGGAAGACAGAGAAGAAAAAGGGAAAGGAATCAAAGCAGGCCAATAAAGAAATCCGTGTAAGTATGACCCACATGCATATTGCTTGCTTCTTGATTAGAGAGTGGCTTTCCTTCTGACCCCAAGCTGATGATCAAAATATGCCCTGAAGCACCAGGATTGGTAGCTCCTGTAATTTTGATCCTAGCTTGTGTCAGTGCACATGCTATTCTGTTTCATGTCAACGCCTAATCCTTTTTGATAGTTACTAAGCTATTTAAGTCAATAATATCCCATGGCTCTGAGTGTCGCATGTTAATTATATGGCTCATAAAACATATAACCTGATCTCATTGCAAATTTGTTCTATTTTAACGTCTCTGAGTGCTTTCTACTGTTACGGGAGAGGGGCAGTAGGTAGCGTGTCCAAGTGGGCAGCCCTGTTCTGTACATCTCTGCTCTTTAGTGCTGTGGGTCACTGGCCCAGGAGCTCAGGCAAAGGAGGGGGGAGCTGTGGTCTGGCAGGGTCTTAGTGCCTGGGTGCCTCCGGGCAGGCTCTGTGTACCTGCTGGCAGCTGCCCGCTTCCCCAGCCCCCTAAGTGAGCCATGGGGACACATGCCTTTCACTGGGATTTTTCCAAGTCACCTAGACACAAGGTATTTTCCTCTCAGCTTGAAGGGCTTGCAACTTTGGATTTCAGAAGCACGGGCTAGGTCCCCAAATAGGAAAGGGAAGCATTTGGTACACATTCAGCATATTTAACTGGCATAAGCTCACTCCACACAATCTTTTCTCTAGAGCCTTATCCTACCTTAATGAGGGATTAATATCAGGTTTATTGACTAATTTCACAGGCTGTTCTGGATTCCTGCACAACTACATTTGATACAGGCAAAGCCTAGTGGAAGATAACACATGGATAGTCTTGAAGAGCTAAGTACTTCACCCACAGAGCCATATAGAAGGGGCTACAGCAGCCTGATTTTATGTTTTTCATCTCATGAAAATCCAAATCCCTCCAACACTAGCCTGAGCTCTAGGTTAGAAACTGAGTGACCTCCAAGACTCACCTTTCCAGATTCCTCTTGGAAACTTCCTTTGCTAGAGAGACATCGTTAAACAATTTTTGAATGCTGAGCTGCAATGTCTACTGGCTGCTCTCTTAACTCATATGTTTTACAACATATATATGCTTTTATCACATCTAAATTATCCTTTGAAATTTATCCATAAGACCCTATAGAAAACAGAAAGGATTATGAATGTCAGACAAATAATGTGAGCAATAAGAACCTCCTCTAGTTCTGTATCTATAAGAATATTAATAATAATGCATTAAAAATCCCCAAGTTTTCACTTCTATCTTCTTGAAACTGGCCAATGTCAATTGTTAATCAGGTGCAGAGCAGGGTTTCCCACCACTTATACGGCAACAAAGTCATGTTCCACAAGTTCCTTTAATAACTATTCAGTAACAGTAACTGGTATGCTAAAATCACCCTCAGATGAGTTTAGCCTCAAAACATTTCATTTCTGTTGCCTCCCTTGGTGGATGGATGACAGAGAAACAGACTTAACTGCTTCACCAGAGGAAGTGAACAGATCCGTATGACCAGTGCCCAGTTTAGCTTAACAGCGACTCCAGGCAGCTCTGCTGTCACTGAAGGGTTACTCTGTGGGTATACGATAGTGGGGAAACATCTTGAACATTCATTTGAATATGGCCATCGCAGTGGAATGTTCAGGGGCTATTTTAAGATTCACACTGTTTGTTTAAACAAGATGGCATGACTCAATGACTGTTACGTAAAGGATGAACACAGATTTCCCCCTATATCCCAGATATCTCCACCAACTTAAAATATTGTATGGAATTATACATATACCATGCCGAATGGTATTGATTACTGAATGAATACTGAAAATTAATGCCACATCCTGGAGTAGAGTCTCCCCCTTTTTAAAATAAGGTCCCTGTCAAAGGAAAGGCTAATACTGCAAAAAAGATGATGGATGGACAGGCCACATGAGCTGAATGCTGCCTTTCAGAGTGTTGAGAAGAATACGAACAAGTAACTCCCTCATTGCTGGGGTTCACCCATAACCAAAAGGAATGAGAAATAAGCAGTTTGGTTTCTGGTGATCAGTCAATGCGATCTATTGCTACTGCTGAAAGAAAATACTTCCATTTAGTGCCAGCTGCAACAAATTTTGTTTCTTTGCGTTTTAAAATGGAGCACAGATCACTGGGAAAACCTCCAGTTTAACTCTCACAACCGAAGTCATCACAACATTTGGCTATTACTAGCTCTATCTGAATTCAATTCGAATTAAGACAGACTAATGTATCTCACACTATTCATCTTGCAATTCCATCCTCTTGTCATCTCAGTTGAATTTATGGCACAGTTCTTGGGGAGGTACTAAGCTTCTTCTATTGAGTTTTCTGTCAGATCTTGATGTAAATGGCTATGGATTATTGTCCCAGAATAAGAGTGCTAGACACCAAAGATACCCTCAAGTGTGTGCAGACTCTTGAGATTACAGAGCGACCAAATCATTCCCTTGGGGAATTTGCTGTCATATAGTATATTGATGGATCAATCTCGAACTGCAGTCTGTTCAGAACAAGGCATCTGCCTGGTCTTGTTCGGTACAATGTTTTGCATGTCTGGTTGCATGTCATAGACTGATCAGTTTTAACTCTCAAATCATAGCACCCTACCAATTAAACATCAAACCATGACCAAAATTATTAGTTGTTAACACAAAAAATAGAAAGTTATTTTAAAAATACAGGGATTTATTATTAATTTTGTTAAAACTTGCAGTTTGAAAGTTTTTAGTTTTGACAAGGAACACCCTGTGCTCCTTGCCCACATGGGAGTGCTGAATTAAATGTAACATGACAGAATCATCCAGCACCAGGATTCTCAAACCTTTTTATCCTGAGAGATTACTCTGAATCTGGGAGCAACAACACAATTACAAGCAACATTTAATCATCAAAGCTCCTGGTCCATTAAAAGCCATGAAGTAGTGTACTTCCACAGCACAAACGTCAGTGCCAAAATTGGCATGAACTGGCCCCTCCTGGCAGTCTCCGGAAGTCAACGTTTACAGAGCCTGTGCTTTCCTGTCATCACCAGGCAGAAGTCCTTTCAAATTTAGGACTAAGGCAGGAAGGGTATATTTTCACTAACAATGCCCAAAGTACAAGTACAAAGGAGTTGATGCACAAGTAGTGTCTCCAGAGTATTTCACCATCACTTTCACCAGCACAAAACTCTCAACACTTGTGAGCAGAAAATACTGGTTTTGATTTTTTTCATCTTTGAGTCCTCTTGGTCCAGTGTTTCACCTCCTCAGTTTAAACAGCAACTGTTTAAAGATGACCTTGACATTTTTAAAAGAGCCTGTAAAACCTCTCCACCGTAAAAGAGCCAGATTAACATTTATGCATCATTTAAAAAAAATAAACATTTTAACCAAAATTGCCTGAATATTTACATGAGGGGAGAAATGGCTCATAGGACTCTTCAAAGAACACTGGCAGTAATTTCCTACCCGGAGTAAAATAAATTAATTAACACACACATCCTGTTTCACATCAAAAGAAAATCTGGCTCCAAGGAACAGTCCAAAGGAGAGGGCCTGTGAATGTTTACAAATACAGCCTGAGCCAACAAGAGCAGCAAGAGGGTATTTGGGAACCACAGCAAAACCTCCACCCAGGAGCTAGACTCTTTGGTTTCTCCAGGTTTCAGTTCTGCCTGTGTGTAATGAACAAAGAACACAGAGTGAGAAAGACAGGCCTGATTTCCCACCCAGAGCAATAGTAAAATAATGATTTATACTCCCCATTACAGCTACACAACCTGTGGGAATAAGTGAAGTAAATCATGTTATACAATGAGAGAAATGAGACAGAGAGTGGGACAGTGGCTCTTTCATGACCTCATGGGAGTGCAGCTGTCATGGAAATGCAGAATTCAGGTTGCTCCTCCAACATGAACAGATACGGACACTTTCCTGTTGATCTTGATTTTGGGTGGAGGTAATGCAGTGGTGCCACTCTGAATTAAATGTGCAGCTCTCATTAGATTTCTCCCCAAAATTATGCCTCAGCATGGAGTGCCACTCACAATTAAAAACTCACTAAACGTTTCCTATGTTCCTGCGTTTCTTCTCTGTGGAGTGGCTGTGACTGCTACTGCTTTCTGTGCCTCCTTCTGAGTGTACTTTGTCCCTTGTATCTTGTTAATAAAAATAAAATGCAAAAGAAAAAAAGATGGTTCTTGACAGATTAAAAAAATTACACCCAACATCTGTCAGTTTGGCTTGGGATCCCCATTAAGAATCCACCACTGTGAGTCTGCAGTGACAGGCTTCCTGCCTTTGAAGGGCAGTAGGCAAACACACCTGACTGTGCGGAAATACAAATATTTGCACATTCAGAAGCCCTCAAGTATCTAATTTCTATACTGCAGAAGAGGGTATTATTTCCATGTTTAATGACCTTATGTTACATTTGAGAAGTACCAGCGAAAAAAATACATCCCAGCAGCAGAATAAGATGCTAGCCTGTGGCTGTTTGCTTCTTGACTACTTGCAAATCACAGATGTGCGTGCAAGCACATGAAGCAGAACCATGTTTCTGGTCATGAAGATGTGGATAAGGTGACTCATGCTGAGGTGTGCACGTGTACGTGCGACTGGATGGTGCATAGGTCAGGTGGATGTAGGTACTGCAGTCCCACAAATGGGAACAAAAGCAGAGAGAGACCATAAACTGTGCAAGAAAAGATGAAAGGTGTTTTTACATATATATTCCAAGACACACAATATATGTAAAGGCCAAGGATACAGAAACAATAGGGAGGAACTGACTTGAAGTAAGCTCCCTGCAGCAAACAAGGATAGGCTAGTGGGTGTGTCAGAGAGAGAGTGACAAAGCATTTTATGTTTACATGAGAAAATAAATGCTGTCAATACAATTAAGAGCCAGTCTCCATTTAGCTTTTTCTTCTGAGTGAGTTTGGAAGAGGATGTGCACTCTGTGATCCCATGCAGCTGTAACATTTGGCTGTCATTCTTATGGGAAGAGCAAGCTCCCCATGGAAATCACACCTGCTGGCTATAACTAAAATTCACAGAACTAACATCTGTCTCAGTTTTGGCATCTGTCTCTATTCCTAGACATGCACAGGGATAGGTGAAAGCACAATCCAGACTGTCCCTGGCTCCACTGGGTGGTCCTCAAGCCCAGGGCTGGGATGGCATTGGCTCAGGAGCTGGGATAATTCATTTGACAAATGAATGATGCCAGTTGAGGACTTGAAAATCCTATTCCTAGCCCACACTTCCCTTTGGCAAGAGAGAACGGGAGAGTTAAAAACTTAGTTCTATTGCATATCACTAGAAATACCATTTCAGAGTGAAACTCAAGAGATTACAGGCACACACAAAGTGTTTGAAACTCCCATGTGATTCCATTTCTCTTGCTTTGAGAAGAGCTTCATGTTCATATTTTTCTGTCAACAACTTAGCTGCTTTCTAAACCTAAATATTGCCAATTTATTTAAAGCTACACCTTCATCCTTCTGTCTCAAGAGTCTAATCTTCTGATTCTCTCGGGATGTTATGCATTTCTTCGTAACTGAAACATTATCATTTTCTAAAGAATATTTACAAAGACCGGTATCACAAAGGTGACTGCCTAGATCAGCAGTTCTTTTCTGTATGTGAAACACTGTGATGGATGCAGTTTTGAGCTACGATTACCATCCAGCTGACTTAGAGATGAGGCCTTCTTAGGGACACCATGCTCACTTTGAGCAATAAATTTATTATTTATCTGTCTCTGTCCACCTGCTAACAGGCCAAACTTTACAGAAATTACCACAATGCCAGAGATTAGAATCTAGCCTCCTGCATTTGCAATGCCTTTCTCGAGCTAGAACTTTGTTAGTTATAAAGTGTATAGCCAGAACAATAGCAAATGCTGTATTAAGTGAAAAGGATATATATTATGAGTGGTTTTTTGTTGCCTCAAGTCTATCTTCACAATACATTAGCATAAAGCTTTGCTCAAACACACAACACGTGGTTGCTCTGGCCTTAGGCTGGTACAAAAACAAGGCCCAGCAACAGCAACATTCACAATTCAAGTTTGCAGCATAACTTCTCCAAATGCCAGCACGGGCTCAGTCAATAACATGCTGCACATGCTCGGCTTGTGTGCCACCCCGTCCATGTGTGTTGCTTCTGGGACTATTTTTACTTCTGAAACTGTTTTAGGAACAGGAGCACAGGACAAATGACATTCAGGACTCATCTGCAGCTTTCAGCACCACCTCGGAAGTAGGCATGCCCTTTGGGAATGATACTTGTGGGGACCTCTCCTCATGTAAGACCACCAGCACAACCAAGAGGGAAGAGAAGCACTGCTGAATACTTACTCCGTATGTATTGTATAGGCACATTTTCTAACAGTAAATATTTAAGAAGCAGCAGGGAAAAAGATGCAAACTGCATACTTCTGGAACAGATGTGGGACAACTGAGTGAAGGGTGAGAGGAGAAAAAGTATCAGTGACTATTGGAACAGCCCTGCTACTACTGACTCATGAACAAAAAGAGGCCACTGTGGGAAAAAATGCAATCCATTGCCAATGCAATTCAGCATTTATAGAACATGCGTAAGTATGGTAAGATCTCGAGACCTGCAGACAGTGAAAGTCACCAGGACATCACAGTACATAACGCCGTGAAAGATAGTCCAATCCAAATAGCTTCAAATTTCTTCCTTAACAGTCAAAAAAAGTTAGTAGAAAAGGAGGAGAGCGCCGGCTGAGCTGCGTGCTGCGCTGGAGAGTTCTGCTCACCAGGCAGGAACTCGAGATGCTCAGGCGCCCTCCGGAAAGCACCGTCGGGAGCCACCTGGCGGCAGCGGCCGCGCTCGCCCTGCAGAGCTGCTGCCGGGCCGGGCCGCGAGCGCGGCAACAGCCACGGCCAAGGGGCCTGACCCGCACCCCTGGGCGGGCTGGGTCACCCAACACACAGACCTCGCCCAGGCGTAAAGACCCCAGCTGTCAAGATCTCTAGACTGCCCGCGGATTGAAACCACATCCACAACGGTCATTTTAATCCTGCGGTTTAATTAGCTAAGAAAACGCTTCCAATTTAAGGAATTATAAATCACCCACACGGCAAAACTACACTCCTTTCCATCAGCTTCAGTTGTGTGTCTGTCTGTCCAACTGTGTTTCGACACCACAACTTCTGCTTTTGCTGTCCTCTGTTCCTGTGAAACTCTTTGTGCTCATTTGCCAGTGTTTCCCTGTTAAAATCTAACCTTACAATAGGACCTTGAAGCAGATGATCCTGCCTTCTTATCATGAACAATTTCCTCTACTGAACAGTTTTTGTGCCTCCTTGGCAGCAAACAGAGCTCTTTGGAGACGGGCTTCTTATTTGCACAGGTCAGCAAGTATCTACATAGCGATGTACAACAATACAATGAGATAATAAGAGAGTTGCATTAGTAAGTCATGACCAGGCATCATTACAGAGGCAGAACTCCTAATCAAGGCAAAAAGCATTCAGAGAAGGGACTCAAGAAATTTCTCTCTCCACTTTCTGTGTAATTTACCTCAATGGTGAAATCACAAACCATTATATAGATTCAGTTTACCAGGTTAAAAAAAATTTTGGCACTTAGGAAATTATGTTTATCACTTGGTATTTTTTAATTATTTAGAGGAGAAATGACAAATATCCACTAATATATTTGAGGAGAATACCTGATTTATACAAGATAGCCAAGTACATATATTCAAGTTTAATTTCTAAGAGCCTATTTAAAATAGCCTTTTAATATTACGTATAAAAAGGAGTGGAAAAAACACAAGAACAAATGCGGAAGCATAGCCCACGATGCCATCATAATTCACTGAAGTAATTTTCCCTGAAAATTACTGCAAATTTAAAATCAGGCTGGGCTAGCTATGAAGTACTCCTTCCTTTTGTATTAATCTCAGACAGCACCTACTGCAAAACATTTCTAAGCATTGCACTACAACAATCAAACCTATGTCAATTATTAATTTCTTGTGTTTTCAGAAATTAATGATGCTATATATTGCACATGTACTGTAAGAGGAGACATCAAAGACCCCAGAGTCTACCTTTCAGCACCCAGAAGTTTCATATGAATTAGGTTTTTCCAGTGGCTGAACATGCCACTTGCTTCTGTCACACGACAGGCAGGAGAACCTCTAACCACTGGTTTTAGCAGCTTGCTGAGACAATCTTTACTGAAAGCCCAGCCTCCACAAAGAGTACCTCTGTAGGATCCCTTCAAATAGCCCTCTACTAGGAGGAGGTAAAAAGGGAAAAATCAACATGCCTATATATTGAGAAAAAAATCACTCCAAAGATAGTTAAAGTAAAAAGAGACAAAACTCTGGGAAGTGGAAGTTGCAGGAAGAGGAAGTATTTACTTAATTACTCAAATAACAGCCCCACCGTGAATAAGTACAGGAGGCGTAGAGAGCCAGACTAGATCCTGTGGGGAGGTAGTTCCAGTGCAAGAGGAATTCTTGAAACAACCACCGCGTGTTTGCATTTGAGAAATGAAGTTGATCACAGTTACTGTAATTACACAAGCACACACTGCCCCCAGAAGGCAGCATCCCACACTTTTCCACTCTTGTTGCTTTTTTCTGCTCCCTCTCACTTGCCTGCACTACTATTCATTGCAGTTAAATGTTAAGTGATGCTCGAGGGGAAAAAATTCCAGCTTCATGTATGAAATTATGGACTCTGAGCTGATCATTGTTATTCACAAGTAAGAATGGCACCAAGGATAGTTAAATACATAAAACACCACTCTTACAGAGAAGATTAAGTAAACCAGGGCTCTTCAAATTAGAAAGGTAACAAATTAAAGTGATGTGAAACTTGCATCTAAAATAACAAGGGGATTCAGAGAAAGAAAGAAGAGAAAGAAACTGATAAACGCCATAAACATATCCTTTGCATTAAGTAGCTAGTCCTGGTATTGTCCCCCGGAATTCACCAGGCCAGGTAGGTTTAGGCTTGCTAGGTGAGTGTCAGGCTAGCAGGCCTTAGAACAACAGGGTGACATGGTCCTCCAGAGTTACAAGCATTGCTGCTGCCACCCTGGGCTCCCCAAAAGCACATCAGGGCCAGTCAGAAACACCCTTCTGTGACACAGCCTGAGCCTTGTCATGGACTGGACAGAACCGAGCCGGTACTTCCTGAAGGAATTTGTAAAATCTCTCATCCCCATGCAAGGTTCTGAATGCTCCCTCCAGCTGTCATCTGGGCCTGCACAAATCAATCACAACCCCGAGCAGAGGTATGCAGCCCTTGAGAGAGGCGAGGATATCTAAGTGACTGCCACCTTCAGAGCAATTTTTTGCACAGTTTTCTCACTTGGTTTATATTTATTGAGATACTCTTTTCCTCTGATGCCTGGAAGAGCTTTAAAGCCTTTTCCAAAGTTCCCCTTTGCAGAACAACACATACACACACACACACCCCCATTATTACAGTAATGTAATTCCCTTTATCATTTCCCAACACGGTTAAAATATTAAATTCTGGTCCCACGAGACACTTTGCTGTAAACAAAGTGAAATTTATGCTTTCCTAAATCCTCTGTTCAGTGACAGCACAAGCAGCACTCCTGGAACCGCAGAGGGGAGTGATCCAGAGGGATGCCTGGCATAGGAGAGCCGGGCGAGATAAAGACTAGGGCGATCTGAGGACACTGCAATTTGTGACAGCAAGAACATTCCATTTACCTGGGAAGAGTGACGGAAACACTCGCTTGAGAATGCGGAACGCCGTTGACACCGGAGAGCACAACGCGGCGGGGCCTGCGGCGGGGCCTGCGGGCGGGACGGGCGGGCGGTGGACGCCAGGGGGCGCCCCCGGCCAGTGCCGCGGTCCCTCTCTGGGCGCGGGCTATCCCGGGGTGTCCCGGAGTGTGCCGGGGTGTTCCGGGGCATGCCGGGGTGTCCCGGAGTGGGCCGGGGTGTCCCGGAGTGGGCCGGGGTGTTCCGGGGCATGCCGGGGTGTCCCGGAGGGTGCCGGGGTGTTCCGGGGCATCCCGGAGTGTCCCGGAGTGTGCCGGGGCGTTCCGGGGCATGCCGGGGTGTCCCGGAGTGTGCCGGGGTGTTTCGGGGCATCCCGGAGTGTCCCGGAGTGTGCCGGGGCGTTCCNCCGGGGCGTTCCGGGGTGTCCCGGCGTGTCCCGGAGTGTGCCGGGGCATGCCGGGGTGTCCCGGAGTGGGCCGGGGTGTTCCGGGGCATGCCGGGGTGTCCCGGAGGGTGCCGGGGTGTTCCGGGGTATCCCAGAGTATCTCGGTCCCGGAGGGGCACGGCCGGGCAGCCGCCAGCCGGGACCGTGTTGCCGGGTGCCTGCCCTGCGGGCCGCCCACTGCCTGCTGCTCGCCTGAGGCCAAAAACACGACAGCAGTTAGTTTTATCCGTAAGGTGCTCAAAATTTGACAGGGATGAGATCTTTTTGAGCCGTGCTTTGTGTTCTTAGTAGTCTCTGAAATTTTAGTTGAAAGATCATAAAGACACAACCTGTTCAAACGTCTTCAAAAATTTACACTGACAGAAAAATTTCAAATAAATCAATGGGTTTTTGCAGGCTATAGAAATTGCCTTTGTTTGGATTTTTGGCTAACCTAACAGCATCTCAAGATTCCTGTAAATTTACAATCCAAGCTCTGCCCCAGCTCAGCCCCAAGCACAGGCTGTAGTGCAGGTGATGAAATTCAGCACTTACCCCCACTGTAAGGGTTGCTTTGGCTTAGGTGTGTGAGGGAACGGCTGGGTGTGGCGCTCACCGTCCTCGAACAAATCACCCTCCTGCAGTCTAATTCCTGCAATGCCCCGACAAGCAAACAGCAAATCCAGTCAAAATCGGGAATCTCCTGCAAGACACTTAATTGTTGTAAACCCAACAAGAAGAAGGAATTGATCAAAGAGCAAAAGGATAATACATCATGAGACATGACACATTTCTCTGGCAACATCTAGTTTAAAATTAACACAGGCTCTGAGAGCTCATTATTCTTGAAAAATTATTTTCAAATATACGCTCTGTTTGTGGCCCAAGGCACCTCACAGGAGCTGTGACCAGTAAGAAAAGGTCAATGCCATCAGACAATTTACATTAGCAAATAGAGACCTGGAGCTGTCATATTTTAAGTTGCTAGCTCCACAGTCGCCTCAGACAAGCCCTATGCTTCTTCCTTTAATCTCTTTATTTGCAAGACGATGATAGCAGTTATCTCTCCTCTAAATCACAAACAGGGCCATGACTGACAACTGGTATATAAAGAATGAAGGCTTGTTAACAGTCACTGAAGTTATGCCAACTAACAACCCCGCAAATTCATGCTGTTTGGCTGTGGGTGTATCCACTTAGCTAATGAATATCAGTGAGTGGGATTAACAAGATAAACCTGTAGTCAGTGAGAAATGAATACTATGTAGGGTGTGCATCCCTCTCAGCAATCCATGATTAATACTTGTTTCTATTAGAGTCTGTGCTTTTCATAAACTCCAGAATAATGAGCCCCAGTTTGCTAAGGGAATATAATTTTTCTACATGCAATAATCTGGAGGTTATGGCTCCCCAGGTGGCTTTAAAAGGGGGAAAAAAAAGGGAGAAAAGCGGTTTCTGCAGAGTTGAACCTAAATGTGCATCCCCACTGCAAACAGTAGGAGGGGCTGTTGTTTGCAGTTTAGACTTCCCAGGGCTGTTTGCCATAGCCAAGGGAAATGTTTACTACAGCTGTAATATGTTACGTGCTGTTGACTTTAATTGCTTTTCAAAATGTGAAGACAACTGTGATATTTGGAAGAGATTGCCAAGCTGCACTATTAAGCGCTGTTGTGCAGCAGATCTAGTTCACACTGTGCTCTGCAGGCTTCTCTGCAAAATTTTGTCAGTATCCTGGGGAGTGGGGAAAGAATGGAAGGATCTTAGACATGCCCTACACAGCCAAAGAAGTGAGCCTGATTCACTGGTTATCTTGGATCTGTATCCACAGAAGCCTATGCCCTTCCTTAGAAGACCCTACAGAAAGCAGCCAGCTATAGCCGCAGAGCTATGGGGATACTAATTAAATCTTATTGCAAAAGTAACACGGAACAGCAGATTTCACACAAGTTATTTGATCCAAGGAGAACTGTCTTGGAAATTAGTGACATAGTACTTGGGTTAGAAATCAGTAGCCAGCAAGGCACCTTGCTTGAGGGCTCGAAGGGGTTCCTCAAATATTTGGGAACACTCCAGCTCCAGGCTAATGTCCATGTGGAGGCTGTTCCCGAAAGGTTTTAGCCCCTGGTCTCAGCTGGTGATGTATGAAGGAAATTCTTTGCTTCATTCCGCTAGGCAATTGGTATTCTGTGACATTGACTCACCTAGAAGTGGGTTGGTGGTGCAGTGTGGGTGCTGGTTACAGCTGGGTGCTCTTGTGTGATGGGAAATGGTGCAATTTGCTTCATCCAGCCCCTTGGAATCCAAGAGCGTGGGCTTTTTCCTGGGGCTTGTGTAGTCTCAGCCCCAGATGTGGAGTGCTCTTCTCACTAGCAAGAGATGAGCCAAATGAGAATGACATGTCAGAGGGTTAAGAAGCTTTGCCTCAGCAAAGCTGTATTGTAGAGACCAGACAGACAAAAGCTGTGAGCTGAAAAATCAGAAAATGAGAAAAAATCATCAGCAAGGCAACTGGTATAAATTGGCAGATTCAAACACAACAACGGAACAAAGCTACTGCTCTCATCCTATCACAACCAGATAACCAGAAACTTTACAGTAAACCTGGCTGCAAACACTACTTTCAATCATGGATCCCAGTTTCTAATCCTCTGGAAGAGCTAGGTGTGAATTCTCTGTATGCAAGTTGCTGGGCTCAAACTGCAGTACCAGAAGTTACATGTCTATTTAGAAGTAAAAGTGGGTGACAAATATGAACTGATTTTCAGAAATTCTTGAGTTCTTGGCAATTTCAAAGCAAGCTGTGGATGTTCAGTACCTGTGGGGAAAAAATAAAATTAAGAAACCCTGCGTTGTTTTCATATGCCAAATATTATTTCTTGGAAGACTGACCTCACACATGCTGGCTCTCCTCTTGTTTGACCTCACCGAGACCTCTTTTCCTCCTCTGGATTATATACATAATAAGGATATCTCTCCCTATAATTTGTCTGAATAATGCTATGCAAATAGTAGATATGATTAACTACTGCCCACCTCACACATCAGGAATAGGCAAATTGGTAATTTAACCTTTTCTAAAGATTTTGGCTTTTGAACTGTTAATCTGACAAGTGAAAACCCCAAACACTTGCACTTATATACCTTGTTAAAATTAAAGCCAAAGCCATACCTTACTGATATGAACAATGTCTTCAAATAAACGGGCACTTCAGATTTTCTTGCATAAACAACTAGAAACAGGTCTGAGCAAATGGAGGCAAGTCCGTACCTTCACCACCCAGTCCCCGGAGCCAGGGCAACACGGGACTGTGCAAGTTCTGCCTGCCAGAGCCCTGCCTGCACCTCCCCTGCCCCAGGGTTTCTGTGTCTGTGCTCCAAGTCTGTGCTGATAGTGTTCGACTGTAATCTGGATTCAGATTAGGAAACTGGGGCCTGCCCTTTTATTCCAGGCAACAACTGAGGAGCAATGCTGAAGCCAAGACCCTCAGCCTCGATCCTTGCCCAAGCTGTGTAGAGGGTGTGGACACGCCTGGCCACGCCTCCCTGCCCCGCTACCCTCCTGGCCTGACCTCGGCCGTGCCACTACGTGCTCAGCTGGCAGCTGTGCTCGGCTGGGGCTGGATACTGGCACTGTGTCTGCCCCGCTTGCTGACTGCGTTCCAGCTGGTGCGGGCACAGGTCATCTTCCCTGGCAAGCACCCATCCCTGCTGCTCCCTGGCACCCCTCTTCCCTTCTCACAAACGTGCAAGAAAAACGTTTCCTTATTATATTTCTTTATGCTGGACAAAAAGTTACAATATATTTGATTGCTTTGGGTAAGCAGAAGCCCATTCATACTTCTGTGCCTATGGTGACCTAGCTTAATCTTCATTGTGAGTCAATAAAAAATTTGTTTGGATGGCGAGCTTTCCTGGAAACTCTGCTTGTATGGGACAGGTGCCTAGCTGAGACTCACAAATGAACCAACTCTATCTAGAAAATGCACCCCAAAACTTGCTATAATCTAAAATGGAAACTGCTGGGTGCTTTCAGCACACATATATCACCAGCTCCTCGCCACACACACAGGCAGCTTCAGAGGTCTATGGCGGTTCAGTGTGCACAACTCTGACTTACCCAGAGAGTCCAACTCAGTCTGAAACACACGTGCCTTGCCTGTGACACTGGTAGGGCTCAGGGTGGTGAACACACCACCCTGGCATCTGGGGCACACTGATGCCTTCGCCGAGGGGCATGGAGCAATCGTTGTGAACACCAACCACATTCACCTTGTGTCACACAACCCCAGTAATCACACTTGGAGGAGAAAGCAAAAGCGTACCTCAGTGTTGTAGGCAATGCATTATATACTATCTAAAGAAGAAAAGACAGGCAGAAAAGCATCTTCACTGGCTCACTAAGGAGATACTCTTTGTCACCATCCTGCACAGAGGTAAGATTCAAAACAAATGTGCTACAAGCTGACCAGTTACACACAGGCACTTAGTGTTACTCCACTTAGCCTGTGCTTTTAAAGGGAAAGCATTGGGTCCTCTCCTTGTCCTGTGTTTGCACAGTTCCTTAGCATAATGGGGCTTTGATCTATAACCAATATTCCTATAGCTATTCAATAGCTGAGGCATTTAAGGGATATCAGAAAATTGCCCAGTACAACTGGCAGATAGCCTAACTGGTTGTCACAGGACAAACTAAGGATAGAACAAAGAAAACAACTTTGAAAGAAAAGTAGAGGCAAAACGGTAGGATAGTTTTATGCTGTGGCTACACACTACATAATCTGAATGAAAAAAGAAAGCTTTTGAATAGCTCCTCTGTTCTAAAAAGCAGGCATTAATTGCCATATTAACCTAAATAGAGAATGATGGAATCTAGAATTACTTTTTCCAAGTAGTTTAACTTTAAAAATAGCTAGTCTTTCTTTTGGGTAAATACAGCAGTAAAGAATCAAAGCTTTATCATATTAATGCTGCAACTCAA
This sequence comes from Oreocharis arfaki, assembly GCA_013398015.1. Classification (NCBI taxonomy): domain Eukaryota; kingdom Metazoa; phylum Chordata; class Aves; order Passeriformes; family Paramythiidae; genus Oreocharis; species Oreocharis arfaki. The sequence continues at coordinate 1,032,903 of VZRR01008444.1, read as the reverse complement.
AGCAAAAAGCCTCATGTTATTTCAAGCTCATTTGTACTTCTAATAGACTTGAAATTATCCCAGCCATTGCATGATGATTGTTTGCTAAGATTTTCCATGTGATTAGTTTCACTCTGATTTATTAATTTTCTTTTTTTTAATAGCACATTTTAGTTTTTCTGAGGCCAAACATTTTGTTTCCAGTGTTTTCTCTAACTAGCAATAGTTGAATGTTATGACCATTTAAAAGCAGATTACGCTGCACCGTGTATTTACATTATGTCTTCAGCCTGTGCCTAATAACACTGTTTTTCTTTCCACAAAATATTTTGGTTTCCTTGAAGAAGTCCAGTGACAGAGATGAAAACAAAGATTAAATTATCCAAACACAGATGCTCAAAAGCAAACATATAAGAACCCCAGCGAAGGATCCTTAGACAAGTAATGCTTTGATTTGCTAGAGAACAAATATTAAGAATGTCAGATTAGGGGATATGCTGAGCCTTGGATTTTGAAGGAAGCCACTTCAAAACATCCTGTTTCTTAAGATGACTGATTTTCCCTGTGAAACAGTGACATGCTTTTTGCCTCATTTCATCGTTTGGGAAAGGTGCCCCAGACCAATTGCTGTGATGGTCAGAGAACTTCGATTTACAGCCCAAACATACTTACAACCAGTGGACACAATCTGACCAGTCTGTTCCAGGGGTTCCCCTAAGTGACACTTGTTTCATAAATAGCTTCTGCCATGTAAATGCCAATGGAGACATACATTGTTTTCATCCAGGCATCTTTGTGCCCTAAATAATTCTCCAAATCTCTTCAAACAGTATTATACCCTCTACTCCTTGGGTGCCCAGCTTCCTACAGGCTCACCTTTATGTACCCTTGCTTACTGCTTTTTGTTTCCTTGGATCCTCTGGTCTCATGTCTGTATTTTTTAGCTTTTTGTCTCTGTAACATACAGTGTTAGCAGATTCATCAGCCATGTGCAAGGGAAGGAAGGAAGCCTCCTTCCAGCCTTCATCTGTATGCTAGGCCTTCATCTGTATGCTAGGCCTTCATCTGTATGCTAGGCCTTCATCCTCATCTCCTAGAGGTGAAGCTGCAGGTGACATGGCACATGAGCAGAGCTCAGCCAGGGAAGAGATCTTCAACTCAACAGACTGACGCTTGCTGACCCCGACAGATAGTTAACTTTTCTGACTATCTACAGAATTTTCAGATACTTGCATTTAAACAACATGTTTTAAGATGCTGGTTCAGAGAAATAATTTGAATGTATTCAAATAGATTTGATTTGAACTGAAAATAAATAATAACTCTACAAAACATCCCAAGAATCCTAAGAAAAGACAAGCTTTTAATGAGTGGGCTGGACATTTTAAATAATTGAACAGCAGTGAAGGTTCTTACAGCCAATGTGTGAGTCAGTGGCAGAGCTGGGACTAAAGCTTAACTTTGCAACTCATCCAGGGTCCCTCCAAGGCTCAAAACTGGCTACTACAGTAAAGCAGCTTATGTGTATTTTCAGGGTGAGAGAAGAGACTGGAAACTGTGCTGATCACCTAACTCTCAGTTAGCAGCCAGGTCAAAAGGCAGGATGCCAAATTGGATCGATCAATTATCTATCTATGCTGACATTGCTCAAAGCATGTGAAATATGTAAGTGTCTTAACAGATTCTGTAGTGGACTAGACATCTTGTTATCCAGGCAACTCAAGTAGGTGATCATTTATAATTACATATCTGTGAATTTCACAGTTGATTAAAAACAATAATTTTGTAAGCTCCTCAGCATTCCCTCAGTCTTGTCTTAGCTTGAACAGAAGGAAAACCCCACACTGATACATGAGAGAGCAGGAAAGCAGACACAACAAAAAGCACAGCATTGCTTAATGAATTGGGAAAGGAATGAGAATACCTGTCTTGCAGCTTTCTGCATACAAGGGCCTTTCCCCAACACCACTTAGGGAGTGTGTTCTTGCCTTGCTTTTCCAATTATCATGTACCAAGCAAGCAAGGAATAGAATCGAGCAGGAAGTTTGAAAGGTAATTTTTAATGTCCACTCTGAGGTTACCAATAGGATCTGTGTCCCTGTGTTTTGTTTAACTATAAGCTAAAGTGCTACATGTAGGTAAAAGCTAACTTTGCATAAATCAGATTTAAAGGGACTGAATCCATTAACACTTGCAGCTGCAGCAGCTTTATTCAATGGGTTCATCATTCCAGTAAGCTAACGGTACCTTTCTGGTTACTGACCTTCTCCAACACAGATACCCTGCAACAAAGTGAAGCACCATATGAATGCAGTAAACATGTTCCTCACATACCCATGTTGTAAGGCAATTTCTGCTTTAGGAAGAAAAAAAAAAAACAAACCTAAAAAATCTCTTGCAATTCATTACACATTAAAGAATTTCAATTATTCACTTGTTTTAAGAATATGATCCACATGTGGTTGGTCAAATAAGTAGGGATTCCTTCCCAAAGGCTGGTATGGTATGAAAAATTACTTGATCACACTAAAGTGGCTTCTAAATGCAACTTTTTCACAGCAGCCCATAACCTTTCATTAGTTCTATAGGGCTAACCCCCACCACAAACAGAAGGCCTGAAAACGAGTGTAAGAATAAATTAATTTAGTAAATAAAGTATTAAGTAGCTGATCCATTGAGCACAGAGGACTGTGGTTTCTCTAGAATCACTTAGCCAAGCCACTGTCAGTAACAAAACTGTAATGCAATATCACATAGCATGTGAATCAGCACCTTCAAACACGTTCATCTTTACACTGACAGTGGTGTACAAAGGTGCTAGCCTGCAGCCAGAGCTTTTTAGTCTCTGCAGAAGAAAAGGAATCATTCATTGTTTTTTTCGTTAGAGATATCCTTCCCTTAGAACATTCAGGATCAAGTTTCAATTTCAGACACACTAAAGCACAAAGAGCGCTGATGTGTCTGAATTTCTCATTGTTACAACTCCATTAACAGTTTGCAGGAATAGAATCAATTATATGCCCCACCAACATTCTTTCCAGCAGGCGGGAGTAGAACTGCTCTTCTGGTTGGTTTCCATCCACAGAACAGATTGAGAACTCCAAGGTATTCAACATGTTACTATATACTGCTACTCTATGTTCGTGATGTCCTGAAAAAGAGTGTACTTCCCAATTTGCAAGAAACTAGCTCCTTGAAGGTTAAACATTATTCAAGGGAGGAAGGAGATAAGCCATCCTATAAAGGATGTCTGTACTTAGTAATAAATACAATGAAGGAAAGTAAGATCATCCTGTTGGAAAGCAGTGTAAAAGGAAACAAGGAACCATTTCCTCCTAAAACCACACATTCACCATGCTGTTCATTCCCAGCTGCTGAGAGTGTCATTATCAGTCATGTTATAAGGTGAGATCAACTCCTACTGTTTCCTCGGGAACTCATGCAAAAACTTGATAGGAAACAAACTGAAGGCAAAGGTATTTGAAAAGCTGGGAGAGAGTTTCCAAAGATACACTTGCACTTTGCTACTTCTTTTTGTAGCAGTACTCATGCCATAAGACAACAGATACCTATGCAAGCAAGGTAAGGCCACTTTACCAATTATTTCTGTAAGCAGTGACAGAGAATTAAGCAGGAAACGCACCGAGAACTGGCAGCCGGAAAAGCCATCCTCCTGTGTAATAACAGTGCTGCCTGACACAAACACAAGAACCTCATGGCTGCAGAGATTAAAATGCCCCAGAGACAGAAGGACACTGAATAACTTAAGGTTTGGCAAATTCACCTCCTGAGCATTGTTGGTTGCCAAGAAAATTCATTCTGACTCACATGAAGCCATATGTATTGTTCCACAAAAGGATATGAATAAGTGCAGTATTGATGGCCCATAAAAGCAGTTAAAAAAATCCAGCAGCTTTAAAAGCTTTCTCTCTGGTCTGAAGAATAATTCCGGTCTGCAGAGGAGACCTCCTTAGGCTCTCTGGATGGCACTTGTCCAAAAAGACCTGGCGGGTGGCCTGCCTGGGAAAAAGAGAGCAAAAGGACGGAAGCGGAGGTGACCTGGTAATGTGTCAGCAAGGAGCGGCAGGCCTGAAAAAGACTGTATGGAGCCAAAATGGGCTAGAGGCATATAATCAAAGCCTATTTTCCTGCAGAACTTCTTTTTTTTTTCTTTTTTCCTTCTTTTTCCTAATCCTGTGCAAGAGGAACCCTGAGGAAACACCGCCTGACCCGACCAGGACTGATGCTTAGTGATTGATAGTGCTGTTTACACAACTGTCAGGATATTTCATTACAAAATTTTGCCCCTTAATTGCTATATTTCGTTCTGAATTATTTCAGAGAATGGCTGACTAAAGATCTGCACATTTGTCAAAAAGATTTAGAAAGGGAACAAAATCAAGCCATAGTACTGTGGATGTTCAGACTCTCATCTGTTAAAAACACTTTTGGCTTTGCATATCTGTAAGATCTTCTATCTTGGGCAGCAGCATGCTCCTCACATAGTCATTAGTCAAACTGCACAGCATGTCTAGGCAGTAACTAAGGTTTATAGTCCACTAAATGGATATGTCAGTAAGAAACAGAAAAATTCTGACTCATCTAAAGCAACAAAAGAAGATGATAGCAAACAATTCAGATCTAGATGATAACATTTTTCTACTTTGTTTGATGTTACTCTTTTAGGTTAACTAGCAGAACTCTTCAACTGTGTTTCCAAAAGTAACTCTCTTCATTCCATCCTTACAGGATCTTCCCATTCTACACTGACCAGGCTGGAAATAATAGGCTTCTTGGCATTAAAAAACTGTTACATTTCAAAAAATTGTTTGCATGCCACAAGTTTGTGTGTCTCCACTAGTTTCAAGCTTTTAACAAAATTGTAAAATCACATGCAATGAGGATGCATCTGATAACTTATCACTTCCCTAGGGTCCACATTCTAGCTGTTGATGTCTGTCTAAAAGGACTCAAGCATGCTAACAGTATTTGAAAGGGAGAAGAGACAAATTGACAAGATGCACCATAAACAGCCTAGATACACCAATATCAAGCTGGGATAAAAGAGGTGTCTACATCCCTTCAAAAGCTGGAACACAGAAAAGGTTTAAGAGCACTTTTTCTTACTGGCATAGGCACCAAGGCAGGATTGCCCAGATTTGGAGCTCAGAAACACTGCTGTTCTCTGCAAGTAAAAGAGCTCAGTCTAATTTTTTGCTGAGGATGCACTATTTGTTTAATGTCCCCACAAACTATTTGGCAGCAGCACAAAGGTTTCTTCAGACAGCTGTGGGATATTACTGAGCACTTCATGCTCCTAGCAATGCAGTAATTCCCTAACCACTGTATAATTAAGGGCTTTGTTGAGGTCTGGTGACATACTTGTATACTTGAAGTGCTGCACCTTGTTCCAAAGGTCAGACCGACATGCACCCAGAAAAAAAAAGCCAAATTTCTAGCCAATATTTTTTTCTGCAAAGGTAGATTCTTTAATAGTCTTTCACAGCTGGTGGAATTGTAGTCCATCTCCAACCCACTCCACTTGTCCTCTCCTTGGAATATAACCATTCTCTGCATTTGCTTTTAGTCACTATTAAAGCCCCAGTGCTCAGAGAACTGACTTGGATTTCTCGAGGTCAGAGCAGCTAAACACTGAGCCTTTTGTTCTCATCACCCAATGAATGGAGAACAAAATTCCTGGGTGGATGATTCTATCTTATTTGATCATAGTTTATAATTTCTTCCTTTGTTTCCTGTCATGGACTTCCCTGGGAAAGAAAAGAAGAAGCTTTCCCTGCCTAGTGTGTGATTTCCCTGCCCTTCTGCTGACAAACCAGATGGCTGGTGCTGACTGGCGATAATATTACAGTCTATGCAAGAGGCAAAGGGGAAATGACTTGTCAGCACCCAAATAATAAAACTTGCAATTGCCACATTTCACTGCTGATGACTTACTTATATTTGTCTTTTCAGAGCCTTTTCCACCCTGCAAAATCCTAAAAAAAATTAAAATACATTGAGGAATTAAAGACTGATTCCAACAACCTTTTTTCATGCAGGTGCTTCATGAAAATCTGCTGTAAAATCATGTGGATGACTCACATGAATGTGCAGAGGCAAGCACCGTTCTTCTAGGCTAAGTACATTTGCTGAGAACAACGTATCACTGACTGCAAGATGGGTGCTTACAGCTCAAACAGGCATGCAGAGAGCTGATAAAATGTTAAACAACTTGAATGTCAAACACGGATCACCTTCAACTGCCTAACTTCTTGTTATAAGTGCCATTTCATGTTTCATGTCCCAGCAACATAAAGATATGAGAACCAATTGAGATGCTATCAGTCTTCTGCATTTTTCCAGTTCAACACTTTCTGTTCCTTTCATGTACTGATATTTCAGATTTAAGGAATTCTGTCTCAAGCTTTGATATATGTAGAGAGAAAGATAAGACATTGTCTCAAAAGATTTCATACGAGTTTCCAAAATCTCACATATAGAAAAAAAATTGTAATTAGAGATTAGTATGTTAAGTAAAATTCAGAAGGCAGCATAATAGAGAAGTGATATTCTGGGCAAGTATGGGCATTCCAACCTGCTGGTATAGTAGAAACTACAGACTGACTTTTCTACAGTGACTAAACTCCCTTGAGGCTTAATGTAATTTAACCTGCTTTTCTTAAGAAAGTATGTTCAATGTAGGTTTTGGCAACATTTTATTTTTCATATATGATGAAATAACCAGCAAAACATCCTGCCCTTTCTCACACAGATGAAATAAACTGTATGATTTTCCATGAGAAGACTTCAAAAAAAAAAAACCAAACAAACGAAAAAAACAAAACCAAAACCAAACCAAACCAAAACAAAAAAAGAAACAAAAAACCAAAAAAACCCACGGAACTAGGCCCAGTCTGACCTCTGTTGAAAACNAAAAAAAAAAGAAACAAAAAACCAAAAAAACCCCACAGAACTAGCCCCAGTCTGACCTCTGTTGAAAACATGACATTTGGTAGAATATTCATTTTTATAGGAATTGAGTGGGATTTTGCATATCCATTTTACCTGCAATTTTGGATGTTTTTCCTAGCCATAAGTGCCCCCACTGAATAGGGTGACTTAAAGACTTCAGTCACACACTATTCTGTGTCTTTCTGGCCTGTAAAAGAGTTTGGCTAGGAAAGACACAGGGCTGAAACTCAGGGCATTCCCAGAAAACACTCCTGATTCTCCCACGGATCCTCTGTAAGACATTAAGCAAATCAGTGTCAACCTGCTGCAAAATGTAAGTCTGGATTTGATTTATGCATCACCTTTCTATCTATAGAAAAGGGACTTTTTAGAATAGAAAGTCTTCAGGGCAGGAAGGGTGACTTAGCAAATACTTGTACATTTTCTGGCAGGTTGGAGGTCTGATTTCAGCCCTGGCCTCCAGGCAAAACCTTAAAGGTAACGCAAGAGATAATAAACTTTGCTGCAACTTCACTGTGAAGCACCTGGATGCTATCAGTGATCATTATCTGACTGCCTTGTCTATTTGATGGCTACTGCATTGCTTGCAGAGGGCTAAGAGTTACATCTAATGGTGGTAGTTTCAGAGACCTAGTGGAAAAAAGTAAGAAATTTCACGTAACTGGTAGCAAAACAGGTGTCAAAGGCCTCATATATTTTCAGTGGAACAGTGCTACAGGATATGCAATTGTGAATAGAATTTTTGAGGATCTGTCCAGAATAGGAGAGGCAAAATCTGAAATTTTGCTTCCCTGTGAGTAGTGAAACCTGTGTGCCTGCTTCAGAGCAAAGGAAGCACTTACTAGAATAATTTGTATGCTGGCCTTTTATTGTTATGTCTTTCCTCTCTGACTCTTCTGACACTAGAAGTATAAGTAAATTTTTCTGGGTCTTTGTACCAACAAAATATCACAGCTCCCTTCTAAACAAGTTGTTTGGAAGTGGTCAGGCAGAATGAAGCTGGAAGAAAAAAGTTGCCTGGAACTATAGGCTAAAAGCAACTTTGAAACATGTTTGTACCCAGAACAAAAAGATTTGGGGACTCTTATTCAAATAACAAGATCTGGAGAGAAAGAAAAGTCTATAGATATGACTAGTCCTGAATTAGTTGTTCTAAAATATTTATTTCTGTCATAAAAATATAGAAAAATTACAGAAGAATTTCATTTTATCTTCTATGTCTGTAATATTACTTCTTCTAAATCCCAAAGGGCTAGGGAGAGTGATTCTGGGGTAAGATGGTATATATGAAATCTACTGGTGTTCTAAGTTTAAAATAAATGTGCAATATTGTTTTAAATTACGTGTATATAAAGTCAGTCTTCACATTCTCTGCCATCCACCTTCAAAACAGATACAGCATTTCCTCTGAAGTACAAGGAATCAAGAACTGTTGAGTAGATAATGATCTAAACATGAATGTGCTTGTAGCAGCAAAACCAGTTTCTACAGGGAGATGGACATTCTGTGGGTGCTGCCATTGAATATTGTAATTTAAATTGGATTGCTAACTTGGGAGTTTCCCCACCCTCTGGTTGCTTGCTGAAAATATATGTCACATGATCCTTGAGGCACCTAGGTGTTTTTTTAACTTCTGTTTCAAGATATCTCCCCTAGTTCAAGTCTGGGCCAAAAGATAATAAAACCCACGTTTTTCAGATTTCAGAAGTTAGTATGCTTTATCTTCTACTATGGTAGCTGCTCCCTGTGTGACTTTTTCATACAGTTCAGTGATCAGGTGCTAGAAATAGAAGGCACAATTTAATTGTTATTCTCTTTTGGTGACAGTCCCACCTGCAAGCTGTGATGGTCATTCCTTTTCTGGAGTCATTGAAAGAGCAAACCTTGCTCTGTGACCCTTCACTGATGATGGTCTTGTATCCACACACGTGGTCCTGTTTCTGTTTCTTCCCTTAAATTTGGAAGTGCTAATGAGAAGCTGAAGTGTTATGCTCTATCTAAACCACAAAGATTTCAGGTTCTAAGTAAGAAAGAAAAAGTAAAGAAAGTAGTGGGTGAAAGGAAGTACTGGTAGCCTGATTTGATAGATGAGACTCAGTTTGAGAAGATATTAAGTTTCAAGAGGTACATTCACGTGGCAAGACCTTCAGGGTAGGTCTAGTTAAATTCTTCAACTTTCAGTGAGAGAGAGCTACCTGTGAGTTGAGACAAGTTCCAAAACACAGTCCCTCTACATCCATAACTGGAATCCAGATCTGAGGCAGGTTAAAATCAGAACACATCTCTTGTACCTGTGACAAACAGATGCTTAATACAGTAACAGGGTTGGAGAATGCTATTGGGTGCTGACACAGGGTTATTCTGTACAGCAAATACTCTGGCTGGTTAACTCTGTCCAGCTGCATTAAGCAGGACATACCATTCTCCTCCTGAAGAAGACCCAGCATCTTTCCTCCTTCAGCTTTAGCAAGCTACAGTTTCATTATCATAAAATATCTGGGCCTACGTGTATTACAGCTTAGCTGCTATAGGGTAGTTAATCAAATCAGTATGTGGTCTAAAGGAGAGCAGCAGATGTCTATTTTCTGGCTATTTTGATGTATGTTGAGTTCAGGTAAGAATCTTTCCAGGTTCAAAGATGCAAAATCCTAGGCACCCTGGAATCCCTTGAAACTCTCAGTTTTCAACTACCTGTACTCCTTGTCCTATTAATTCTTGTACTTATCTAAAATTTCTTCTTGCCTCCCTAACGTCCTACGGGTACTGGGTATTAGCTCCAGCCACAGCTCTACTACTGGGTGAGTCTGAATGCCTTGACACCTTGCAAGAAGTCACTGGGACAGCCTGTCTGCCTCTACACAGCAGGCTCTGCTGTCTCTGTGCCACACACCCATGAGTTCTGTTTCCCAGGGTGGCACCAACAGACTTGCCTTATATTTAGCTACTACCAGTCTCATGATGTTTCGGAATGTCCTCAGGTAAACTTACTAACTCCTCTGTCAAATCCATGAGTCAAACCAGACAGCTTCTACTGTCTCATGCATTTAACAAGAAGGCTGGTCCTCAACAGTTTTTGGTTTTGATTAAAAAAGCCTGTGCATTAAATGAGACAACGACACCAACCTTGACACATCTGCTCATTTGAGCTTTTCTCAACAAAACAGCCGATAAACCTCCAGTAACAAAGGGAAAGAAACAAATGTTCTCCAAAAAGCTGCAATACTCTACACTGCAAAGAGAAAGTAGGTTATAAGGCTTCTCCTTTAGCGAGATTTCAGGACACAAGGCAGACAGCCAAAAAGTCAGAACTACCTTCTCTTTGCTGGGGTGCCTTCCACAGACAGCCAGAGCTGGTGGAAGAGCTACAATTCCAACAGGTTGTCAAGATGTTTCAGGAAAAAAGGTAGGATTTCTGTCTAGTTTCCATTATGTTGCCATTGTCTTCTCCTTCGCAACTCTGTAATCTCAGTTCTCATCACAGAGACACAGCTAAAGATAGTGAATAACTTATATTGAAAGTGCTGGCTTGGATGTTGCCAAGACCATGTATCAGCTTGGCCAGACAGACTGAGCAATGCGGCCATCTGAGAGGGATCTGCTAAAAGGCAGCTGCAGCTGGGGAAGAGCTAACACTCAGTAGGAAACAAAACCATGAGAAGCAGGTGTAAAACAGTAAGATACGACATAGACACATAGAGAAAAGTGAACTTCCTCTCTCCTGGCTGTGAACCCCAGCTCATTTGTTGTTTTCCCTTCAGCCATACCTTGTCTGTTTGCATGATTCTTCCATACAACTGAGAAGGAAGTGGGAGCTCCTGAAAGGCAGAGTACATGAGGTACAATAAACTGGAGAAATGTACTGAAGTGTCTGCAGAGAAAGACAGAGGATAAGATAATTTCCGTTTTTAATAAATAATCCCACTAGCTGTGGGAGAGGTAGACCCCTGTCTCTCCACATACTCCTAAGGGAGCTGGTTGGTATGTTTATATCCAAAACTGCATCAGCATCTTTCTGCAAACCTCTGTCCTATTTCATGTATGCAACACCAAACTCTGCTTCCATCACAGCCCATTTTCTTTCCAAAGAGCTCTCAGTCCCTCCAGCCTTAACTGAAGACACAATCTACACTTTCCTCTGTTCATGCTCTCAGGATGTCTCCAGATTCCCAAACCTCTTCAGCTCCCACATAGAGCCTTTGAGTAGTCCTTCCTGAAGCCCACTCTGGCTTTTTGTTAACTCGTCTCACCTGGGTGCAGGGCATGTCCACATTAGTATGAACTCATTATCTTATCGTTTGCTTTCCTGTTCTGCTCATAATTTCCAAAACGGTTTCTGAAAGATCTGGCATCTCCATTCCCTGTCTACCTTAATGGGGACTTTGACTTGTGATGGTCAGACAGGCAAAACCCGCTCCTAAGACCCAGGCATGCTTTCACATTTCCATTCTGCCCGCAGGGTGGGGGTGTTAGGAGACATCTCAACTACAGTGTATGCAAGTACTCTGTCGGAGCAAGCGACTCCCCAGCTTTCCTTAATGTGTTAATAGGTCTACTAAAACTGTAAAAGGCAAAAAGCTCAACAGGAAAGGCTGACGTGACCGGTTCCTTCCTTAGTCTCACTGACTTCAGCTCTGCCACTGTGAGCCACCAAAGGTAATGGGGAAGGGAATTCAGGGGAAGTAAAGTGGGGCAATGAGCTGCACAATACAAGCACAACTTACATGTTGCAGAACAAGACACAGGCCCAGTCAAGTCAGAGCATCACTCAGGCCTATGAACAACAACTGGGTGTTGCCAAAGTCCAAAAGCAGCTGCAGGCATGTCTGTAGTGGTCACAGAACGGCAATTCAAATTTCTTAATAGCAAAGGAGGTGGGATTGACTTAATGAGTCTGTGAAACATTGTGAGAAAAAATCAAGTACGCAGGACACTTTCAGAAAAAGAGTATACAGTTGCTACACCACTGAAAAAGTCTCTATAGTAGACTGGCAGTCATTAAAAAATTAATACAGCATCTTGGGTTAAAGGCAAATATGAATTTTAGCCAAGAAGAAAAACACATTTTAACCATTTGCCAAATACTTGTGGACTGGGCACCTTTGGACAAAACTGATGTCTCAGGTAACATAATAAGATATTTCACAAAAATATCTACATCATCTCTACTGATGTTGACATTCCCTTGCAAACTCCTAAAAGGCATACAGGGAAAATTACACTTTTTACCCTAAGAGAAGTATTTGATTTTTTTTTCTTCTGGCTGCACAGGAGCTAGCTCACTACCAAGCACTTGCACACACAGAGTTCTCTGAATTGATTGTCTATTAAAGGATTTCTAAATCATAAATTATATCTTTTACTATTACAGGGCTCTCCAAAGCCATATTTTTAATTGGCTATTGTCTTACCGTTATGGGAGGACTGGTGTGTATTCATGAGTTACTTGGTACAGCCAAGTGCCCTCTAGCTTGCTAACATCTTTCCACAGGAGACTAGAATCAGAATACCTGATTTTAATTTTGTTTCCTTGTTTAAAAGGGAAAAAACAATATGAACAGGACTTCAGTGGTATCAAAAGCGTTTCTTAACCACCTGGTGATGACCACCAGCAGTCCTGCTGATAACTCAGAACCAGAGTTCTCCTTTGTTTCAAAGGACCTGAGCTTTACCGAATCAAAACATAGTCCCAAAACTGTGACTTTGATCTTGCTTTGACATACTCATATATGCAGTGCACCTGTAAAGGAGATAAATTTCCTTCAGATTTGCAAACCCAGGAGTAAGCACGCTGCATAGTTATTTGCTTAACTAATCCAGCCAAAGGAAAAATTTGCCTGAAGGAACATGTCAGCAGTTTGCTGAACAAAGGGTGCTTGTGCTCCATATGAATTTCCAGACTTTTTCTGATTAATCTCTGATAAATACTCCATAGAATAACTTCAGTTTGTGAAACACGTTCTGACTATGATGGTTCATCAGTAATCTAATTGTTAGATCCCCAGTTCTATGTAAGAGCTGAGAACATTCTGTACGCAACTGGACTTTCCTTTTCCATAAGTTCAGTGTTTATTTGACCACAAAACCTTCGCTAAAGGTCACTTTCATAAGCATGATGAAAAAAATCCTTGCATCTCATATAACTCAGGCCAACATTACAATTGTGATTTGCCATTTTTGTTGCCACGTGACAAGTGCCAATCCAGCTGCTCTGTTCTCCCTGCTCTCCCCCAGCGCCACCAGGAGATGAGACATACAGAGGAGCTGAACATTGTTGGAAAAAAGTCTGCTGTGAGGCAGATACTTTGGTCCCCCAAGTTTTCAGAGCACTGTGTGAATGAGAGGCATCCAGATACTGCCTTTGTATGAGCAGCAAAGTTGCGGAAGCAGCTCTGACCTCTCGAGCACAGGAATAATTCCTTTCTGTGTATAAAAAGAAACAGCGAATGAGTCAGAAATAGGGAGAGAATATGGGAAAAGGGCAGTTGTGTTTCAGACCAGGAAGAGAATGCGGATGGGACCCAGCTCTGTAGACTGGAGCAGTTTCTCCAGCTGTCCCTGTCACACTGCTACAAACGCAGCACACACTGAAATAGATTTCTGCAGCACACAGCTAAAAGCCAGAAAGGCAACCCTGGAAGCATCAGGGTGAACAGGAGAATTACAGCCTGAAGCTGCTGTGAAAAGGAACAAATTCTTCATCTCAGCTTGTCAGTTATCCCAATATAGCTCACCCTTCCTTACTTAAAGTCACCTCAGGATTCTGGTTAAGAGGGAAAAAAATAAAAAAATAAAAAAAAAATCACGTTTTCCTGTACTAACTACAAGTATTCCAGCATATCAAAATCCCAGGTATAACCTTTCGCACTTGATTCTGTATATAATAAAATTAATTTATAAATGACCAAATCTATTTTTACTCACTTTGTATGAACTTGGAAAAGAAATCTTTAAGTGTTTGGGTTTTTTGGGGGCTTTTTTGTGGTTGTTTTTTTTTTTTTCCCTGTCATACATTCACACTGGAATATTATTGCAGAAGAGCAGACAAGTGCTGAGATGAGAACATTGGTTTGCCATTATCTGAATGGTCACAAAGTGCTGAGTTTTGCACAAAGTAACTTTTTACTTCAAAGTTTCTCAGAAGATCTGAATTGTTTGTACAGGTTTGCTATTCTAGTGTTGCTCACAAGTGCTGAACTCCAGAAATGTTTGTTATTGCATTAAAGACACTAAGTGCTAGAGGGTTGTTTGGGGTTTTTTGGCTGGTTTTGGCTGGTTTGTTCTTGGGGGTTTTTTTATAATACCAAGTATCAATTGTACTGAAAACACCCAAACGATTAACCAAACTCCTAAGCTCCCATTAAAGCTAATGCCTTAATTATTTACCTGTTTCATTTCCCTCCTTCCTCATGGCAAACATAAGAACTGTAAAACCAAGTTCTGACATTTCCATTTGAAGTGCTAGGCAGGATAAAAGAGTGCAATTACAACAATTATATGTGAAGTCTTTAATGAACAATTTCTTAAACTATCTACAATTAACTACATAAAAATCTTAGAAGTGATAGCATTCTTAAATACATAGATATAAAATCTTAGAAGTAATAGTATTATTTTTCTGATGAAAAACATAAGTCTCAATTGTGTCTCAGCTGCAGGTAAATTTTGCTCCTATTTGCACCATGTAAACAAAGTAGATCTGCTTAATTAAATTCCTGTGGTATGCTAAGGACCATACTTTGCTAGTCAATTAAAGGACCTGAACATTATAGATCCGATGCAAATGACTGCCATATTACTTTACAGAAAGGCTTTCATCCTAACAAAAGGGAAGATCCAGCACTCTGCGTGCACTGGTATGCATATCAACAAACCCAGTCTTTCCTTCCTCATTTTTAACATCCTTCAAATAAAATGAGAAACAAAACAGGAATATGCAGACAAGAAGCTTCACTTTGGATCTTTTGAACACAGGAGTTACTAATAGAGGCAATAGTTTTTACAGGAACTGTGTGCTTTGGCCCTAAAGCATTTCAATGCAACTTGGGCATTTAAATCCTCAGCCAAAAATACACATTAAAATATCACATTTAAATAAGAAAAAAGCAGCCTAAGAATGATTTACCTCGAGGATAATTAAATTATGCAGTAAACTTAGAATTGACAAAAAAGCAGCAAAGCACTCCTATGATAAAGTTTCTGAAAATCCTTTAAAAAAATCAAAATATTTTGTGAAATATGATTTGAAATTCTTGCTTCTTAATGGATAGATACATGCCTGTGAAGAAGCCCTGCCTTAGACACGAGCTGTCAAAGGGATGTTTGAGAATCATGGCTGCAGAGCGAGTCCCGTCTCAGATATGCAAACACTACAGTCTTACCTCATAGCAAAGCCTATCTTAGAACCCAGAATTTTATTTTTGCCTTTTGTATTATTCAAAACTATAAAACCTGAGGCTTCTCCAGCTAAAGATGATGTTGTATTAACGTTGTCAACACGAAATTGCTGTCTCTATGCTGTTTTCAATTACCGGACAGATGGAATTAATTATTATGGCATCTGGTTGGTCCAATCTGTGAGATTCACTGAGTTCACTGTCTAGCAATTTGGTGGTCAAGCTGAGGGCAGCTGCTCTGTGAATGGGCACCACACCATAACATTCAGCCTTTGACTGGTTTTGCAACTAAGCCCTTTCTTTTCCACTGTCTCTTCTGTAAGCCTCTTGCTACTGGCCAGCCTCATCTCTTTTCATGGTCTCTCTCACACCAAAGTGCTGTGCAGCTTCTGGTACATCACCTGTGCAGTGCGTACATTCTCACTGTAAGTTTCCACATCACTCTTTTTCACTGAACATTTTCATGGAATGATGCTTGAAATGCTGTGATCTTTCCACAGTGTTTGTGAAATACATTTCACCCAGTTCCTAGTGGGAAATGACCTTAGATATGAGTAAACTGTAATCAACCCTTCATAACAACCTTCTGGTTGGCATCAAACTTCTACCAAAACTAAACATACGTCTGCAACTAACAAAATGTCTGTCCATCATTTTAGAAACATTTACAAGAGGAAGTGATAGGTAAGGCAGAAAGGCCTACAAATAAGGGCAAGCTGGGCATTTTGATAGCTGACCTAGGGTGCTTGCTCCCTTACTGTATGGTAACACCAAGAAAAGCTCAGTAGGTGGACAACTGGTTGAACAACAACTGTGCAACCTGCCTGACAGCCCGCTCAGTCTGTGCTCATAACTGTCCTTAACTTGGAAAGCATAAGGATAACATGTTGGTGGTGACAGAGCACTGGGCAGGACCGTAAAGATTCTGTTGCTGCTGGTGGCAACCTCTGGTTTAAAGTTCATATGGTATCTCATTTGACCTCAACCTGTGGAGAAACCTCTGAGGACAGGCTCTCTGATCCTACTAGGACCTACCATCCAGGGCCACATCCTCACTTTGGCACAGCGCAGATGCCAGTTTGAGTGTACCCTCTCGGTGTGGCAGAGGGAAATCTGACCCCATTTTCACAATCCCGTGCACTACAACTAGGTCAGTGACTCATGCTGGTGACTCACTGTAGTGCCTGCTGATTATAAACATTTCAGTGGATGCCTGTTCTTTAAAAACTTTGCTGCAGAGGCCAGGACTTCACAAAACATACTTACATGAAGTTGGTGGTTTTGAACTTGAAATGGAATATACAAAAATTAACCAAAATCCATAGAAAAGCAGGTTCATCCCTGTCAACTCATTCTTTGGCTCTACTGATCAGTGGCCAAGAGAGGAAGACAAGTCACTACTTCAAGCTTGCAATCTTCAGTTGGCAAGAGCTTGGATCATTACTTTATCACAACATGGCATTACTCTGCTGTAATGTAGTGTATCATATACTGCATCAATCGGGAGCCTGATAATGACTGCAAGAAGAAAAATTCTCACCTCAAATGCTTTAAAGAAACGGTTTGCTTAAATTAATGACATTTTCAGAATACAATATTTTGTGGGACCTATGATTTCCTATACGAAATCCATGTTTCCATGCTTCAATTCTTTTTTCCAATAATTAGGAAGGTAAAAAAACTTAATTGACATTTTCCACTGCTTTGATATGCCAAGCAACCCTGAAGTTCTAAAGCAACTGTAGAAAGTCTTGCCATGAAATTGTGAAATTTGGCAATACTGACAAATGAGGGTGGCTTGCAGCTCCCTTATAATTAGCTCATAGGAGCACCCAGCCAGGCGAGGAAACTGAGTTATTACACAGACTCCTTTGGGTCCACTTTGTGACATGGTCTCTATGTAACAACTCAAATGTTTCCATGACTTTATTAAAGATGACCAGTGTGAACGCAAGATTCTTGGATTTTTTTGCTTTCCTTATTGAAACTTTCATAATTTCTGAAATCAAAATCTGTCTTTCCTCCTTGTAGTGTTCCCTGAATCTGTGCTGGTGGGGTGGAGGTGCAACATTGCTGGACAGTTAACTTTAGGAATTCTTCAAATTCCTTATATTCAGCCTCAGGAGAAAGGAGTGGCTTGCATGACTTGATTGTGGCTGATTTAATTTGTTCACTCCTTTACCTAGTGCCTTGTAAGTGGGTTTCAGTTCAGCACCTCTGATTTTCTTATGCAAGTAAGAATTATGACACATTCAGAAGGTAAAGAGCAAAAACAGAACAAAACAAAGCAAGCAAACAAAAAAAGACCAAACTAAAAAAAAGTATTCTCAGCAACGTGGTGAATTAGAAGTTGAATTTTACAGAACAGTTCTGAAGTGACAGCTGCAGTCGTGACAGCTGTCCTCAAACTCTGCTAGTCAAATCCTTGGACTTTCAAACTTGTGATAGACACATCACTTCCCCTACAGACCACTTCCACTTATTAACACCAGGAAATGGTGTCTGAGAGAGACACGTGCTTTGCTTGGACTGCCAGCTTGGGCAGACTGTGGGATGGAACACTTCCTCTTGACATTAGAGCTCTTCAATATCCTGCTCTGCCATGCTGGCTCTTCTCTGTTTTGACCACTGTATCTGCTTCCCAGGCAAATTACCTGCCCTAAGATAGATCCATCACTGTAACATTCACTTCTGGAAAGAAAAAAACAAAGCCCCACAAACCATTAAAATGCAACATATGTATCAATGCTCCTTCGGAGCTGCTCTGAGCTTGCCTGCATGAGTTGGTAAGAGGTTGTTCATTAGTTTGTCCTCCAGGACACTGTTACCAAGGGGCACGAGCAGCATTAACACATCCCTGCGCTGGGTCTGGTGCCATGTCTGCAGGACGTGGACTCCCCTCAGCAAGGCAGTGATGTCAGAACTGCCAGTGACCAGCAGTGCCTGCATCATGGTTTGGGTGACAAAACTTCGCTTGAGCAAATCTGGCACATTCTCTGGGTAAATGTAACACTCGTACACAGGAGGACACGCGGTCTCTTAAGGGTCGTGTTCTCTCAGCATAATCCCTGAGCTCTTCTCTAACAATGAAATTACAAAACAGTTACTTAGAAGCACCACCTACATTACCACTCATGGCCTAATGTTACATCTGACAGCTGCATTGCTATTACAATGGCTTGTTTTTACTGACGGGGTTTTCTTGGCCAAGGTCTGATTCGACCCATAGGGAAAGGAAAAATTCTAAAAACTCTGAAATGCTGCCAGCTCTTTCTGTAAAAATATGTCCTCGGGGGATGGGGAGGGGGTTCAAATGTGTAGTGATTTGATGTCTTCCTCCCCATTTCTGTGAAAAGAAGTGACAGCCTGTGACTAAGGATATCAAGAAATAGAGAATGTCCACTGTGAAAAGATGGTGGAGCAATATTTGGAAATAAGTCATTGATGATACAATGTCTATTCTCAAAAGAAACGGTGGCTGGAAAGAGAAGAGTGCTTGGGTATTTTTTTAAATGAACTATAGTAATAAATGTGTGTAAATTTTAAATAAAATTTTAAAAATGTGATTAAAAATTATTCATTTTTTAAATGAATTAAAAAACCTGAACATGAACATAAGACAGAAAAAAAATCCCATCTATCCTTCATTAAGCTGTTTTATTGTCTCACCTCGTGTTTTTGCTTAGCTGTCATGCCTGTGAGATGGAAATATGGAAGAAGGGAACACAAATTTCCCGAAATGCACATCCTTTGCACTACATGTGTTGTTCACTACATTACAACCACTCTACAATGAATTATTTTCACCCTGAATGTCATGCTGCCCTAATGGCAGTGGCAGTGCCGGCACTTTTCCGTCTGTTGCAACATCAACTCTGTGGTATTTATGTTCAGAAGTTTTGACAACTTTATCCTCTAGATTTGCACGGTTGTGTAGGCAAGCTGCTAAAAATTAAGAAATTGTTTCCACTCTACCACAGTCAATATGTGATAAACAAGAATTTGAGGAGAAATTCCGAAAACTGCCAGGGTTACACAGTATCATGATGAAGCAGAAACACCACCGATTTTTTTTTTTCTTCCAATTAAAATACTTCAAATGAATAAACTCTGGTTAAGAAATGCATTTAAGCAGATTTTTCATTTCCAACACATGTGACTTACCGACAGGTCTAAAAAGACATGGTTTCTTGAATCAAGACAATTTGCATTTTAATTACACAGTGCTTTCCTACCATACTGACCTGATTATAAAGTAGTTACATCAATAATATGATGGATACAAAAAAGGTAAATCTCAACTTGTTCTAAATTTACAGTTTCATTGTGGATTAGACCCTGGAGGTGAAAATACAGTGCTTCTGAATGCTGATGAAGAAGAACATGTATTGCTTTGAAGACAAGCAAAATAAAGATGCAGGCAAACTGGACAAAGACCAGAGAAGGGCAACATGAATGCTGACTCAGCTAAAAAGCATGGCCTAAAAGAAAAGGTTGAAGAAATTGGAGTGACAGCATCTGTACAAGATACAACCATGAAGGACCATGAGGAAACAGCAAGGTCTAAGGTTTCTGATATAAGAAAAGATGTTATGAAAAGAACAGTGATGCACTTTTGTCCATTTTTAATGGCAGGGAAAACAAGAAGTAAGTACAATATGTGGAAGCTGAGGGTTAGTACAAAAACACTGCACTACTAAGGAAAAAGCTCTTGAAGAAGCTAGCTGGGGAGGTTTAAAGTCCTATCCACCAGAGGTTTGAACACAAACATGTCTCAGGAATTTATAACTAGTAATACCTCACTGGGGAGGTTACATGACCTCTCAAACCTCCCTTTCATTTTCACATTTCTGTATCTTTCTAGTTGTATAGGAAAATACAAGTACAGAAATGTTAACCTCCCTAAACTGAGAGCATCTAGAAAGAGCCAAGAGAGAACAGAGAACACTGGATTTCAATTTCTCTGCCGTAAGAAAAATCCCCGCTATGCACACAGCACTGAGCAAATTGATACGCATTCCCAAAACTATCAGGGAAACTCCCAGCTTCCTCCTCCTTTTTATCCAGTACATATTAAGTGCTAAGACTGGTAATTTAATGGTACTGAATATCAGATGAACTATAGCAATAATGTTAAATAGTCTCACTTTTTTAAATAGGGATTATGGATAGAGAATGTGAGACCATCATTGTCTTATTCCTTTGTGGTACTTGCAGAGCTGTGAAAGAATCCATGACTCCTCTGTGAACCTTTGTAACTCAGCCTGCACACCATGAAGAGAAGGCCCATCACAGCGGCAATCTAGAGCCAGATCTAAATTTCCTTTTGGGCATGGAGGCTGCTCTTCACACTCCTTTTCTTGGCCACAGATAGCACAGCCTCTGCAGGCTGGCCTGCATGATCAACAAGTAGAAGATTTCTTATCTTGGCACACTTAATGTTCTTCAGAACAAACGAGAGAAACCTGTTTTTTTGGTTTTGCTTTAATTGCCATAGAGTTGATATGGGTTGGGGTTTCACTGGGTGGGGTTTTTAAAACTAGTTTGCCTTTGGCCCAGGACTGTTCAATATTTTCAAAACAGCAAGAAGGGTAGAATAGAGACTATCATTATTCAACATGTAAGGCTCAAGTATTGGTGAAGATCACACCATAATTTCGGAAATTTGGGCAAACTAGAAAAACAATTTAAAAAAGACACTAATCTCTTTTGGCAAATACAAGAAAATGAACTTCAATGAGAAGATGGCTCTGGCTGGGATACCACTGTCCAAGCAGCAGGTCTGTGGGAATAGATCCCAGGGTTATAATCATTCACAGATGAGTCAACATCATGGTGTTGTGAAAACAGCAGGGATCGTACAGAAGAGTCTACATGTGAGTATGGCCTGAACAGCACAGGAAATAATCCTGCTTCACTTCCCACTTGGGCACTCGTAAAGCCTCAGCTGAAACACTGAGGGTGGTTCTAAGTGCCAAGGAGGGCACAGAGCAGTAGGATACAGAGGGAACCGAACGAATGCACTCAGGGGTTCAGGAAACGCTGCCTGTGGGCAGAGATCAGACACATCGCGTCACTCGCAGGCACGGGCACGAGCTGGGAGGCCACACCAGTCTTGGAGCACGTGAGCAGCCTAGAAACAGAATGTTTAAATGCCCACGGTAGACAGAACAGCAACTAATGGATTTCAGTTGCAGTGCCTGTTTTCATCAAAATAAATTGATGAGGAACATATACTGCCTCTATTATCATAGGTTTTTTAAAGCAGGTGAAACAATGTCACAGATGGAATGACCCTGCTTTTGGACAGAGGGAGGAACCCAAGGTTCCTTTGAATATGATTTTTATCATTTAATGGAAGAAAGAGTAATGCAGGACATTGTATTGCAAATGGATCGTTCCTGAACCTAAGACTACAAAAGAAAACAAATCTAAAAATTTATGTACAACTCTCTGCCTCTCAGATGACATCCTTCTCACAAGACCATGTGGATGTGAATGTTACCAATTCCTGTTATGATATGTAGAAACAAAAATACTAACATGGGAAAAGAAGAACCTCAAGGAAATCATTCTCTTCCTCTTTGGTCTTTAACAGAAGTTCCTTCTCTGTCCAACAATAAAAAAAAAAAATATTCTCTGGTTTATGCCTATTATGGAAATGGTTAAGTCTTTGACACACTAACCTCAAATCTTTCTAACAAACATTGCTCCTTCCAGAAATTAATTCCTTGCCTAACATTATAATCCATTACACAGCCCAAAGCTTCAGTGAGACACACTGCCTTCAGATACCTAGGAATTAGTTGAACTATTTAATTTGCTATGACTGCAGGTTTATTTAATTTCCCTAAGCTTCGGTCCTTATTTCCTGGGAATATTGAAGGTTAAAATCATGACAGTAAAAGAAAAGTCACTAAACAGATACATCACAATATACTCAAAACATTATTTTCCTTGTCAATACATAAAAAAATAGGGACTAGGTTAAGTAGTACATTGTCTAGAAAGCATATAAGTTAATCCTGTTACATGCAGATTTTAAAATTACCAATTAATTAATTGGTATTATTTGGAAGATGCCTCCAGTAGTCATAAAATCTCAAAAAATATGTGAAAACCAGGAAAAACACAATCCTCACTTTCTTTCATTTTAAAAAATGGCTTCTGTAATTGCTAAAAGATCTCCAATTATTTGCATGAGGTAAGAGGTATTTAGATTCAATAAACACATACTCTTCAAGGGAGCATCTGAAATTAAAGATCCATTTCCACAGGTGGAAGTATTACTATAACGAAAATCCTTATCACAGCATTTCTATGCTGACCGAGGATTCAAAATAATAGAGAAATAAAGTATATATAAATCTCATCCATACTCAGGGTTCAGGATACTGGGATCAAGGGATTGAACCTCATTTACTCATTATAATCCTGCAAAGAGCAGGCTGCAGAAGAGAAGGAAACAGGCATTCCCACCATCTGCTAAGGAACTAGACTTACACAGTGCAAGGACTACAAGCAGTAGGAGAACTTGGATTCTGACATGGAACATGGACATAATCCTGCAGCCAGGGAAATCTTGGATTCTTGGCTGGATAGGAGAGACAACCAGCACAGAGCTTTTACTGCCTGTAAAAATCTGTCTGAAAAGACAGCTATTCTTCATTCAATTTGATGAAGACACTTATAAGACACAAAACCCTGGTGTGGTAACATGATGACTTTTGCTCGCCTTTCTGCATCTGAAATAACCACTCTGAATGAACTTTCCTATCTGCCTCTTCAGATCTGACAGAATTTGCTAACATACAAGAAATTTCAAAGATATGCTATGTTCTTAAAGGGAAGGGTATTAATAGACAAATTGCCAAACTGGAATGGTTTTCTAGATGAGGCCCCCAAAGTAACAGAACACAGAAAACCAGAGGTTACAGAGGATGGACCCAGCAACCTCAGCTCTGAACAAAGTGCCAAGAACAATACTGGGGACATTGACTCATGGAGAGCTCTTAAAAATCTGAGTAAACTACTGCACATCTGCATTACATCCTGGAGAAAAGACAGACTTGGAGATTTTATCGCCTTTTTTTATGACACCCCTTCAAATGATTCTTGGGCAATCTCAGAAAACAAATAATGAAGCTCAGAAAATAAAAGAATTCCACTGGTTAACGTGGTTGAACTAAGATGAAGACAGGCAATTTATAAGCATGTCAGCTTCATCCCTGTAGGCCATTTGTGCCTCCTGAGATTCACTAAACTCAAGTTCATTTGACAAAGCTGAGGAAAAGTTGCTTCACCTGTACAGAAATTTAACTAGTAAAATTCAGATTCGTCTCAGAATTTTAAGAGCATACCTTAACTTTCAACAGAGTATTCCCAAATGCCCCTTTCAATGGAAAAGGCCTGAAACTTCTATTTTTCCAGTATATCACTGGTATTGGAAAAAAGGGACACTACAGGGTGGTTTATCATATTAACTGTAATCATGGCTGCCACAAAAATCCCATGCTTTTGCACACAGCAGGAAGTCTATTGTAGCCCCTTAAAGGAGAGGCTGCACTGTAAATGGGTTTGGTTTTAACATTCACTCTGAAGGCTTTTTTGGTTTGCAAATATTTAATGACTCACTTCTGATTTCTTCATATCTAGTCACTGGGTCATGTGAACATATCATAACATTTTCACAAGTACCTGAAAATTATTCGAATGAAATTCCACAAACTATGGAGCTTCTGTGTGCTACAGTATTTACAATGTTGATTCACCAAACTCATTTGCCCTCTTCAACACATTTTTTCTCTAGCATATTGTTATAATAATACATTTACGTTGCATAGTGCCAGAATTGCACTCAAGGTACTTCAAACAATCATACTGTATTTAACATAAAAAAGAGAAAGTCCTGTCTGATCAATATTTTTGAGCTTTTAAAACTAGTCAAGAAAACAATGTGACAACCTTCTCCATATACTCATAATTTATGGGAGGATTATTTTATTTCCTAGGTTGGGCTAAGTCTCTGAACATGTCTCTGAATTATGCAGCTTTGCCATGAATTCCATTCCATTCCAGCAATCAACAGAAAAACCAACAGCTGAAGCCAGATCTGAAAGACTATTTCCATTACAGAACAAACCAGTATAATCATGGTTTAGTTCCACATCGATGCCATCAGAGTAGCCATGCCAGTACGGAGGAAAAACAACAGAAGGTCCAAAAAGTTACTGATTTTATTCCATTCCAAGTATTTTTTCGTTCTTACCACAAGATTATTCAATTTCTTTACCATATTAAAATCAAAATTTTAAAACATAAAACTATATAATCTTGTTCATACTCATTCCACATTCTACTGACATGTTCCAATTAAAAAGGCAAAATTTACCCTTGCAAAACCTGTTTTCTTTCATACTTTGACAACATCATCTTCCAACGTTCTCCCTATTTGAGCTACAGTTTCAAAAAATTGTTGTGAATAAAGGTAAGGTTTTGTGGTACACAATACTGAGTTAACCTTGGAATATTTTTCAACACAAGAGCACTACTTACTAATTCTGATCCCCATCAGCAGCAATTTTAATCGAGCAGCAGCAGTTTTTAACATTCCTGTACTTCACAGTGAAGTTCATTCAGAATTTTGAGATGCTGCTTACCTCCAAACAGCACTACTTCTTTCTGAACTACTGGTTTGCTCAGGCACCCCTCTTTTTGATATCTCTTTTTTTAACGTACATTACAAGAAGAAAGCGTGTCTAAGGTGCATCTCCAAAATTAATAGAGAAGATAGAAACAGAAAGTTGGTTTGCAGTCACAGCAATTGTCTACATTTCCTCATGTTTCCTAACATCTTGTGATTCACTAGGCTAACCAAATCAGTCACCTGCTTCTCTTTCCCAATAAACTTAAGCTGGCGTGTGATTCTCCTGTTTGATTTTACTGCATTAACCCTTTTCTGAATTATTTGTAATATTTTGCCTCTTAATCCCTGCCAAAATTTGTATTTCAGTTTACTGATTTCATCCATCAAAGGCTTCTGTGTGGCTTTAGTGGGTTTTCAAACCTCACCATGTAGCCAAAACAATTGTTTGGAACTGAACAGAGCAAATATTTTTTCAAACGTCTGTATTTTGCTCCAGTTCCTTTTAAAGGAATTTAAATTAACTAAAATTGAGCACACATGGATACAGGATCCATCATGCCAATGCAATGACTCTTGCACAAGTGTCAAATAATCAGGCTTCAATGCCACAGAAGTGGGCCACCAAAAAAAGCAGGCCAGAGGGAAAAAACCTGAAACAAAAATCACAAATTTCATGAAGGAGCACGGATAGATCAGTCAAGACCTGAGATGTAAATTCAAAGGAAAAAAATATGCAATTGGGCTGGTGGTTTATGGTCATTAACAAACTGCACATAACAGACTAAGAGAGGCCTCGATGTACGGAATGCAGTATCTGTGCAGAGGAAATGCATAAAGATGACCCTACAAGGCTGACAGTCTATTCAGTGTAAGAGGCTACTTAAGTCACATCCTACTTTGTCTGGAAAGGCAGCCCACAGTTATGTAAAGCAAGTCACGATTGCATAAACTTATTTACAATAGCATAAATAAAGGAAGCAGCTGAAAAACATGTCGAAAACCTGACTGATGTTAGGCAGTCCTCTTGCTCACGCTATCGCAACCCTTTCACTCCTGTGGGGATCGGCAAAGTCACCAAGGGGCACATATGTCTAAAAATTGTTCTTTGCCATCAGAAACACTGAACACACAAAGAAATTTTAGTTTTATGTTAGATCTGAAGAATGAGTCATGTGGGTTGCAAGGATGTGGCCCTATACTCCTGTATGGACTCAAGTTCAGGTAAGGTGACACCTGAGAAGAAGCCGTGTGGTTTGTCTTCTAAAGAGATACACTAACGTGCTTCAGGAGATGTGTGCTGTTTCCTGTATGTTTGAAATGTCAAGAAGTACTTTGAAGGGGAATCTCATTTTTCAGACATTGGTACAACCAAATCAATATTTCATTCACGTAAGACTTTGATTTTGAATTCTTTGATAACTGGACGGAACACTTAGTCAGTGCTCTGGCACCAGTACTACCAGAAGAGGTACATCTCTGTACACCTTGATTTTTATCATCACTTGGCCCACAAACATGGGGAAGGTTGCTTACTGAGCTGTACTTGCATGGTATTATATTCAATTTTCCTATCCAGACCAGGCATATCATGAAGTCTGTTCCTAAAACGGGCACTTTAAATCTGATTTACATGTCTCTTGACATCAACAGGAACGCTGGTACTAAAAGATGATGCACAGCAGGCCCTCACTATACATATAGATATCTACGAAACATCAAAAGAAATTCATGCAAGAAGTTAATCTAAATACTTTTTTTCTTTTCCCAATTCATACAACTGAATCTCAGAACTTAATTCTGCATATTTTATACATAATAAACTCAAATGTAGATTTTAATGTATGCATTTAAGAACAGAAATCTGTCCCTTGAAAGATTTTGGGTGGGTAAACCTCACACAGCTGTGTGGCTGCAAGTGTCAGATCCTATTTGTGCATGTCAGCGACAACAAAATAATCCTATAGATTAGCTCCTGACAAGGACAGTAAAGCACACAGGCTTTCAGTATTGTTAAAGAGAAGAGACAGTCTGTTACATGGGCAGAACACAGAGCTCCAAGCAATACAGGAATTCATTACGCTCAAGTCTGTCAGTAAGAACTTTTCTGGGGCATCAAATAAGTGGTTTAAATTTAACTAGAATTGATTGTTCTCAGAAACCAAGAAGTTTTAACATACATAAATCCTATGTTCTTGGTGAGGAAAAGCTATGAAATACACAAGTTAAGAGCATCTGATCATTACTCTTCCCTGAGAGTTGCAAGAAGATCAATCAGGCTTATGTGCAACCTAGGAATACATCTGTAAGACTCAGAGATTTAAACTTACAGATTAACTTTTCAAAATTTCAGATTAGGAGAAATTTTCAGGTTGCATTAGAAAGCTTTACCAAGGACAAGCAAGTAGAAATTTTTTATAATATTTCTATACTAGTAGAAATCTTTGTGCTGGTATGCTAGAATGGAAGAGGGTTAAGGATACTAACTTATTTTATTTTGCTCACAAAATTACTACATGGTCATATAAAGTATTCCAAATAAAAACCTGGAATATACATTTCTGTAACAAATTAGTCCAGAGGCAGGGATTTTCTAAACAACATGAGAAAATGATATGATAAATCTCATTGAAATCCATCTCGTTGAGGAGCTCACCTTAAATAAGCATAAAGAGCGACAATTTTCTGAGCCTCTACCTTTAACTGAATCATTTGCATATATGCTGAACAGCCTTTTGCGTGGAATGTGTGGAATATGTGAAATAACAGACAGAAAGAAATCTAAACTTATCAGCATTGACCAACCCGAGTTCAAAAAACATTAGTCCAGATTTCGATATTGGATAGAGATATTAATCATAGGAAGAAAATCCTTATCAGTAGTAGAAGAAGAGATATCTTTCTCAGCCAAACAGCAAACTCAATCTCCTATTACTTTCTGTTATTAAAATTAACATCTCCAGAGAAGTGGAAGTCTGATTCAGAATGGATTTTTAATTACGAAAAAAGTCAAGAAATGTGAATGATGATACAAAAAGTATCTACTTTTCATTCTCCTAGGGCAAGGACAGGACAATGCATGTGATATGTGCTGGTGCACTATGTACATGTTGCCAATCCCCTTCCACTAAGTGGAATTAAGTACATGGATAGAATAACGGACAGCAGAACACCGGGAGAAAAGGGAAAGGGGCCATATACGAGAGGCAGCAGGATATCCAGCAATGAGCACTTGCAGCCCAGAAAACCAACCGCATCCTGGCTGCACCCAAAGCACTGTGGGCAGGATGTCAAGGGAGGTGATTGCCCCTTCTGCTCTGCTCTGGTGAGACCCCACCTGGAGTGCTGTGTCCTGCTCTGGAGTGCCCAGCACAGGAAGGACATGGACCCCTTGGAGCAAGCCCAGAGGAGGCCACCAAGATGGTCAGAGGAATGGAGTAGCTCTGCTACAAGGAAAGGCTGAGAGGATTGGGATTGTTCAGCCCGAAAAAGGGAAAACCTCAGGGTGACCTAATTGTGGCCTTCCAGTACCTGAAGGTAGTCCACCAGAAAGTGGGACAGAGACATTTTATAAGGGCATGTAGTGACAGAACAAGGGGGAATGGCTTCAAACTGAAAGAGAGTAGATTTAGATGAGATATTAGAATGAAATTTTTTATTGTGAGGGTGGTGAGGCACTAGAAAAAGTTGCCCAGCGAAACTGTGGATGCCCCATCCGTGGCAGTGTTCAAGGCCAGGTTGGATGGCACTCTGAGCAACCTGGTCTAGAGAAAGGTGTTCTGGCCCATGGGGGGTTGGAACAAGATGATCTTTCAGGTTTCTTCCAACCTAAGATTCTATAATTCTATGATTTAATGGGTGGTACCAGAGCAGGCAGTTCATTGTGGAAGAAGAGCAAGTACAGCTTTAACCAGTGAGGAAAACAGACAGCATAATTTCAATTTACGTATAACTTAATTCTGCCGAAATCACAAAGATTCTGGAAGTTAGTACTCCATGGTCCAAAAGATCTGAACATTCATCCAGCCTTCAAGATGATGCTGTTTTTATTAAAATTAAACTAATTCCTCCCAACAGGCCCTGAACACATTTCTCTACTCTCTCCAGCAGGCACTAGCATCTCTATTGTACCTCCGCTTGTCCCAGTAGGATGATATTTGCCTTTTCCAACATGCCCATCTCAATCTCCACTGACTTTGAGAAGTCTTTGTGCATGTAGAGCAGAGGAAAACTGCTCACTTTATGTCTCCTTATTATCCTTGTATTACCCTTGTTAAGTGCCTGGGGAAGTGTGTTTTATTCTCAAAGAAAACATTTTGAAGTTCATTTAGTATTTCCTATTAGTATCAAATTAACTATGCCCTTAAGGGCAGTCTTCAGTCATTTACACTTTGAGGGCAAGAGAAAGACAAGCAGATCCTTAGCTGTTTCTCCTTCCCTTCCAAGACATACCAAAATGAAAACAAGGGATTGATGGCAGAAGAATTGTTGAAATCTATCCATCCCTTTGGATATCTGGCACGTGAGAGATCTTTGTTGAATTAACTTTGTACAGGTTTAAGGGTGTAATGATAGAAATTTATAGGCAGGATGTTCTTTATCCATTTTTCCAGCTGAGGGGCAGGAATTCTACAGAAGTTTGGGGTATTTTGCCACTGATTCACAATATCTATCATCATAAACCAGCACACAAAGACACTTGTAATTTTCGTAAAACATGAGCCTTGGTTACTCTAACATCCATATTCTGTGGCAGTCCTAATTCCAAATAATTAAAATAACAGGTTTGTTCATTTTACAGTGATCAGATCAAGACACTGTTACCATTACCAACTGCTGAACTCTGTCTTCCACGTGGGAAACTGTTTTTCCTAACAGAGTTCTATTTTTTTGGACACTTCAACTCAAATTGAAAAACATTTTGCTTGAAAAATGTAGGACCTGTAAAATCTCTGACTATGAAAAGTCTAACAATATCAGTACTGACTGACAGTAGTTCAAAGAACAATAGTCCAGATTTTCTTCTGGTGGAGAAACTAATTCTATGAATTGACAGATAACAGCTGATAATAGTGCTAAAGCTGGGAAGAAGCAGATGGGACTGCTGCTGTTAAGTATGCAGATACTGTTTTTAAAAGTCTGAGGTTTCACTTCTCAAGTGTTGTGTTCTGTAAAGAACTAGCATATAAACACATTTTTGGCAGGCAGTAAACATTCCAGGTAGAATGCCAATACCATGTATCAGTGGAAAGTAAACAACTCTTGATTTACTGTGTCTCAAATGGAGAAACTCAAACACAAACTTCTAATCTCCACAAAAATTAGCACCACATCACACCATAGAAAAGACTGCTTGTGATAGAAATGTCATCTTTAAGACTGAAGATCACAATTTGTCAGTATTTTTCAATGTCTATTAGGTGGGCAGGTGTCTATGAGTTGAGAGGACAGAGATACACAGGAAGTGACTTTGCAGCTGATGGAAATGATTTGGGAAATCTTTATTTTAGTGTCATTCATTCCTCTTTCTAGATTTCAATTTCATTACCTTGCTCCGACAGCTGAACTTCCCATATCTTAGTTTCTCATATTCTTTCCTACCAAATAATGGTGTACTAGTTGAGGTGTGAATTTTTTTAAAGCATGACTTTGTATGCATCTATAAAATGCTTAAAACAACAAAATCCTATTCCATTGCAGGCTTTTGAAGGACTAATAAAGAAAATACATATAGATTGCAAGAGCCTTCAAAAAATACCTGAAAAAAAAGGTTTTGGGGTGATCAGCTCAAGACACTTAAGTCAACATCAAATTTAAGTGCCAACTCAAAAAATCTTTAAAAAGGTGAACTGAAGGAACCACATTTAAAAAATACCCCCCAGCACTTCAATGTACTCAAGGTAATTCCAAACACTTTATGGATGTGAATCACCCATTAGCATGGCTAACGTTTCACTAGGTTTTTTATTCTAAATATAGAACACTCATATCAAGGTACTTTATGTAATCTTACATAAAAATTCCTCCACACCCAAACTAAACTAATCTACCATGAATGACCCAGAGCTCCTTCAACTCCATTAGAGTCAGCAGGCATGTGAGCAAACGCCATGTCCCAAGTGCTGGGGGAGAACTGTATACTTTGGACTGACAGGCCACTTTATTTCAAACTCAATGAATAAACAAATCTGTTCCAATTAGTAAGTACTAAGGATTCCTGTAACAGCTTGTATATACAAACTGGAACACATTAAATGCTAAGAAAGAATGTGGAGTACGCAACTAAATAAAAATACAAATATTTACCATTTATTTTAAATTATAAGGTCGAAATTTTCCAGGAAAGTTTGACGTAAGAGTCGGAGGTATGGGCATCAGAAAAGGTCTTCATTTCAAAGGGGTTTGTTGTTATCAATGATTTTTTCGTAACTACTTTGTATTTCCTACAATAGGAGGCTACTTTTCTCAATATCTTCTGACAGAAATAAGAGTTGAGGAGCTTTATCACTGTGGAGCCATTAAAAATGGAAATAATGAAACCAAAAACATCATGCACAGTCACACACACTGCCCTCAGGGCACTTCAATGCTCACATGATTTCACTGAAGATATCTAAATAGAGCCTTGGAATGGAACTCAAGACTTAAATTTGCACCCTGTTTTTCCACTGACCTCTAAACCACGTGATTTAAACTTTTGGTCCCTCCTGCTGCAGCTAAACTATTTATTTGTACCATTCATGTATGCA
The DNA here is from genome assembly GCA_013398015.1 of Oreocharis arfaki. Lineage (NCBI taxonomy): Eukaryota > Metazoa > Chordata > Aves > Passeriformes > Paramythiidae > Oreocharis > Oreocharis arfaki. The sequence continues at coordinate 1,001,167 of VZRR01008444.1, read as the reverse complement.
GAATATCAGATGCAGTTTGCAGCTGGTCTTCCCCAGGAAGGCAGTATGTTTATTAGGGGTTTTAGTCTAGATCATGTGTTATGAAAATTTAACTCTGACACTACTCAGGAGAACTCCAAAACTTTGCAAGGAGACTTTGTCTTACATTTCTGAGTGGGATCAGTTTTGGTGCAGGTAAAGTGCCAGCAGTTGTCTAGAGCAGGTGATTTCCAGGGCACAACTGGAAATGAGTAATGACCAGAGCTGCCAGAAATCAAATGTGCTCCTGTGATTGTCTTTACAGGAAGGATCAGGGTGTGGGAGATGACAGCTCCAGATGGCAATCAGTGCAATATCTACCCTTAGCTACAGCTGTCTGCCACAGCTTTCCTTCCACCTCTCACCTACACTTGAGAGCAGCAAAAACCAGCAAGTTGGTCTCTCTTCCATTTTTAAACTGTGTATGCCAGTTTTATGGACATGGGTTTAATTTTGTCTTTTGCTCTTAAAAAGGGCTGACCCGCTAGCTAGGAAGCACTTTAAGTTTTGTTTAATGAGAAAGGCAAATAAAATTCTACTTTTACTTCAATTTTTAGTAAGAATTTTTTAGCGGACTGATGGAAAGCTGGCTTGAAAATTGGATGACCTTCTTCCCAGTTTATTTCAAGTGACTAAAAATAGCTGGCCCTCTTCCTTACCAAATTTTTAAAAAAAGGAAAAAAAAGAAAAAAAAAAAAGGAGCCCCTGTTGACCAAAAGCAACACAGGAAAGTATTTGGTAGCTGTGACTATTAGTGCTACTTCCTCCTACTAATTGTACTCTTGAAATCAGAGCTCTCACCATTACAACTAATGATTCTGTGAAAGCAGCATACAATACCACCATCATTACATTTCCTAATTGCATCATTGAGAACAGTGAACACAACTGTTTGAAGGTCACAAACTGTGACGTCAGTGGCATTGTAAGGGTGTGGCTTGGGACATATTTTGACTCACTATTTGTAAATGATCAGTCTAATGACCAGTCCGAAACCGAGCTACTTCATCAGAGTGTAAGATGTTTACCATTTTTCTGAAATTTTTCTAATTATTTAAGTAGTGTTCATACATTAGCAACAAAAATGCAAGGCTGCTTTCTTCCTATATGCACTGAATAGTTTACTTTTAAAATATAGTGTGACAAGCACAATATCTGGTAGTGCCACAGTATCTTTCCAAAATTGCTGTCAGCAGTCAAGACTGCACAGCCCTAGGCTATATCTTTGCCCATGGGAAACAATGAGCAGGAACTTGCAGATAAAACAACCTGAGTTCTTTTTGAAACCCTTGGAAGTTAAAATGGTAAGCTGTTTATGTACTTCTAATCACAAGTTTTGGACGAGTCTATGAAATAATTTGAAAGCGAGGACAATGTGACAGTTTTCTTTAGTCCATCTGTAAATACTGATTTTTCACTGAAATCCGGTCTGGAGACTTGGTACTTTGGTGTTTCTGAGTTTTCAGCCGAGCTGGTAATGTGAGCCATTTCTGAGTTCCACCTCCATTTCAGCAGTTAAAAAACAGCAGCAAGAATTCTTACTATGTGTATTTGAGGGAACTACACTGGTTACTGACTGCGGAGTTATCATCAGAGAGAAATGTTCAGACACAGATGGAAACCAAGATGAATAGGAAGCCTCGCCTTCCAAATTCTTGTGTGATTTGAGAGAAAATAGTAACCTCACTTAAAAAACCAGGCTGAAAGGTGTCTACTAGTCTTGCAATTCGTGATCCCCTCTTGTAGTCTCTCTCTACTGTAAATAAATTGGTGGGTCACATAGTCAAATCAGCAACATTTAACATACAGCTAGAAAATAAGTTAAAGATACCCTTCTTTTTTTGCCCCATCCTTGTGGACTGACACAACTTTCCAGTCACAACTCCACACAGCAGTCAGACCAGAAAAACAATCAATTTCAATAACCACATGATTGCCTCAAGTAGCAAACAATCTGATGAGAGGGGGCAAAGAAAACCCTTAAGAGATGGGGGGAGCTGATGGAAGGGGAGTTGGGTTAATGGTTTGTGCTGGACATGCCTCTGATGGTACAAGGGTAGCTTTGTGGGAGGGTATTCTGGCCTGCTCAGGAAAAGATTGCCCACCATGAGATAGTTGTGGAAAATAGTTGAACATGGTAAGATAGCGCACAGGACAGAGGTAGAAGGAAAATGGACAAGTCATTGATACCTTTCACACAAATTTCTCAGAGCACCCTCATCTATCTTAGGAACACATCCTACTGTAAATATGACATTCTACAGTAAATATGACTAATTCATAGTCCTCCATCAGTCAGCTACTTTGCTCATACTACCTTGTTTTTCCTTTTCTAGGTTAGTGATTCAATGAAGAGCTTCCTGCACTTTAAAGTCAACAAGCAGTTTTATGACAAACCTCCTCAGTACAGTATGTTACACGCATCTCAGCAAACAGAATGGCAGAAGCACATACAGCTCCACTAATTCCAGAACTGAGATACAAAAATTACGTAGGAGAAGGAAACACATACTTTAGGTGAGAACATAATTTATCTCACTGCCTTTCTGCCTGAAGACTGGATCATCACTGAGTTGAGCAGACAGCAGGATAGTGCTGCTCAGAGGATCTGTCTGTGAGCCTTGGCATAAGAGAGTTGCAAGAGAACTGGAGGTCGACGAGATTTGCTCTGTGGATTTGAGACAGTGGTGCAGTCCGCAGAAAAGCAGCCTGGAAATGGTTGTAACATGGCTGACTGTGCTACAGAGATTTGAGTGGTTCACGCTTCCGATCTGTCTACAGGGCAATCCAGTGGCAATACAACTTGGGTAAACATATCCCAAAAGCTTTAAGCACAAGTTCTTCACTGCTGCCAGCATAGCTGGGGCAGCTTGAGCTCTGCATGGCCAGAAGAGACTCCAGGCCTAACAATGAAACCACACCCCTGCAGCATGGATGGAGCTCGACTAGATGGAGCTAAGTTAGCAAGTGTAAAGCTGCCTCAGGAGTACATACACCAACCATGCTTCCCAGCTGGATTGCAGGACATTTCAGATACAGTTTGCAGGGAGTTAGCTAGTTCTTTCTAGGTTCTGTCCTAAAACAGCTATGTTCCTTAATGTGTGTCAAACCTGGCAAGAATTGGACGTGGTGCGTGGAAGCTACAAATCTTTCTTCCAAAGCCTGCTTGTTTTATTACTTTTCACAATAATAAAGAATTCACCTGCCTCAATTTTCCTATATTTAAATGGCCACTTTGGTTATTCAGCTACTTAATGAAATAATTTTAAGAACTCTTTCCTTTACTACTATTTTATTTCAAAACCATAAAAAAAAAAGCCAGCCCAAGCCGTTTTCTGTCTTTTTTTTTTTTTACCCAAGAAGATATCTTAATCAATTTCAGCTGTGTTTACATACTTCTTGTCAGGATTAATTCTAGATTACAAGATAAACCAACAATGAATTTGAACTCCACAAGGAATTTATTTCAACACACTGGACTATTCTTATCATACTTTACAAATCTTTAAAAACTAAACAAAACTGTACAGCCCCCTCTTGTTTATCCCAAATTAGGTTGAATTACAACGTGACCAAATGCCCACGCAATGTCACGCAGCAGGATGCACTGGTGAGTTCTGCAATGTTGCAGATTAGCAGTGAGAACACACAAGGCATTTCAGTGAGAAACTCATACTGCTGGCATTCCCTGAAACATATGCATTTGCAAATTTTGGCTCATTTGGAAGGGTGAAAATAAACAGTTTCCACAACAGGACAGAAAATAATACACAGTACACCTTGCTTTTTAGTACAACATCAGGTAATTAAGGCCCTCGCTCTAGAGTTTGACCATTTCTTTTTGTCTGTTATCACAGACTACTTTTAAACATATTACAGAAACCCTGCTTTCTGCATATCTTTGGAGTAACACAGAATTTCTTCCCTGTGAGGACATGATGTCATTTCAACCCATCACTCTATCATGTCAGATAAATTCTAGAATTAATACGGGATAATTAGTGCTGCTTGAGTGGCAATACCCAGCTACACCTGACTGATCTATCTGGAATTCCAAGAAAAGATACTTCCTCCCAAAAAAGACACTAGGTTTAGTTCCTATCCTACCAGACCAATGCAGCGGAAAGATGATCTCTAGCATTCCTCCATGAAACTGTTTCTCTTTACATCTTCTCCAGGTGTGGCAGATACTTTTGATCTTCATAGAATAATATTTTGTGGAACATTCTGCTACTTTTTGAGGCAAGCAGCTGCATTAAAAATATTTGTTTTTCTTAGAAGGCCTTCATGAAATTATTTCCATGAAAGGATTAATGATGTTTTAATTAAAGAAAACAAATGCATTAATTGTGTAGGCAAAATAATTAATTTTACTGCTAGAGAGAATTGCAGCAGACTAATTTCACAATGTGCAACTCATTCCTGTCTCATTACCTCAAAAATGGAACAGGCTTCAGGATGTCTAGTAGTTCCTAATTCTTGTAAAGTCAAAACTATCAACTTTTTGTTCTCATGTTTTGAAGCTGATTGTTCGTAAGCATTTAAAAATGCAACTTGGAAACAGAACTCGATTCTGTCAAGTCAGAGAAAAAGAGTTAAACCTGGACTTTCATTTCTAACATTTTATTTTGAGAAAAGAACAATGAAAAGGGACTAAATTTGTACGAAGTTCCATCAGAGACAATGAACTTGTCTTAACTTTTAATATCATCCACTCTAAGGTATTTGCTTTTTGTCCATGAAACAGACAAAAACTCTTCAGAAATATCCTGATCAACTGAATCACAACTCCTCAACAGGGAGCTTACCCTACATTACTTTCTTTCATAGCTGCAAACATATGCCCATCTCTCATTTACATTCATGATCTCTCTAGCAAGCCATGGAAACTCAAAACAGTAGTAGAGAAGTGCAGTCATTGATATGAATAAATGGCTGTAATGCTAAAGGTATGGTTGTTTCCAGCAGCTGTTTCCAGCACCAGTCTTTGCTGTCTCTGGTACTCCTGAAAACTGCTGATGGGTACATTGACCCAGTGGGCCTGAAAATTACTTTCCTTCTCCCTGGAAGGCTGGAGTGGAGATGGTTGAGCTTATCTTTTTCTTTGGCTGCTCTGTATGTTTTCACATTGCTAGGTGTCAAAAAGTTCTAGTTTTGGTTTTTTTTTCTAGATCACTGGAAATAGCAGAATGAGGACTCATACTAAATAATCACCCAGCCCTCTGCAAGCAGCAGTTCAGGAAACCTCGGGCTAAAATTCAAGCACTAGAATAATGGGCAGGCTTCTGTCCTACTCTTCAATCTGAATGCCTATGAGCCTGAAAAATTCACTTTACTTTCCCCCTGTATTTATAGGTAAGAAGGCAAATGAATATGTGAGGCAGAAACAGGCAAGATGCTCCTGTATGATCATCTTCAGCTGACAAGTAATATCCAGGTGTACTGAGGCCTGCATCTGACAGAGGTCTTCATCTGGAGGCTATGTCTATTGCCACACACTTCAGAAAGAAATCTCATGGCTAGAAAGGGACCTGTGAAAATGTATTATCTTCCTGCACCTGGAAACAACTCCATTAGCTGCATTTAGGGAATGAACTGACAATCATTTGTCAGCAGGCTGAACCACTGGGGAACAATCTGCTAGCAGAGCTTTTTTTACTACAGGAAAAAAAGAATTAAGAAAAGTACTTTCCCAGGAAGTGAAAGAAACAGAAATTTCTGGCTGCCTCTAAACATGGTGTTCTTGTTTATGTGTCTGAAGGAAATAGGGAAGTTGCCCTGATACACCTAAAAAAATCTGTGGGTAAGAGACATGTTTCTCTTCAATAGCTGACTTCCGGTCTGGTAATCTTCACTGCAGACAGCTGTGCATACCCTGGCTAATAAGCTTTCAGTGAAGGGAGACAGCACCTAATTTTTGCTTGCTGATCAGGCTGGATAAAGCAAAGAGGTCCGCTGTAAGCAAATGAGTTATACAAGCACAATGTTAATAGCCATCAAGGAGTGGTGCCAGCTGTTCATCTCACATGCTCTTAACCATTTTATCTTCAACCTGCATTTCCAAGGAGAGCGTGAAATAATTCTGCTCTTCCAATTCTTAAGCAGGTAACAACATTTGCCTGTTCACAATATCAGGAGGCTCAGAAATAGCAGAGTGCAGTAAGGGGCAAAAACTCCTATTTGTGAACCTGGCCTAGTACAGGAAAGGACAACACATTTTGTTCACTCAATGACTTTTCATTGATACATTATAAAAAATCTCCCTAAAGCAACTGAGCTGCCTTAGCTACTTGGCAGTGCAAGATCTTTCCAATAAATCTTCAACTACTAACTCATCCTTGCAACTTGAACTAACTACTTCAGCATGTATTGATAGCTTCACAGCTCCCCAAAGGCTAGGAATCATAAAACGGTTTGGGTTGGAAGGGACCTTAAATATCATCTTGTTCCAACCCCCTCTGCCACAGGCAGCAACACACATCACTAGGTCAGGTTGCTCAGAGCCCCATCCAACCTGGCCTTGAACACTATCAGATGGGGCCTCCACAGTTTCTCTGGGTAACCTGTTCCAGTGCCTCACCAACCTTAAAGCAAAGAATTTCTTCCTACTATCTAATCAAAACTTACTCTCTTTCAGCTTGAAGCCATTCCCCCTTGTTCCGTCATTACATGCTCTTGAAAAAGTATCTCTCCATATTTCTTATGGACCCCCTTCAGGTACTGGAAGACCACAATTAGGTCATCCCTTCTCATTTTGAGGCTAAACAACCCCAAATCTCTCTGCCTTGCCTTGCAGACACTTCATCCCTCTAATGACCTTGGTGTCCCTTCTCCAGACTTGCTCCAACAGGTCCATGTCCTTCCTCTGCTGGGGACCCCAGAGCTGAACACAGTACTCCAGGTGGGGTCTCACCAGAGCGGACTAGAGGCGGGCAATCACCTCCCTCAACTTCCTGCCCACACTACTTTTGATGCAGCCCAGGATGTGAAAGGATATCCGAAAGGAAGCTCAGGATAGAAAAGAGGTCGTCTCGTCATGAAATCTAAAACTAACAATGGTTTTTTTTTTTCAGTTCTTTTCTGCCAGCCCTTAAGAGCAGAATTTGTCAGGAAGCCTGTGTGCTTGCAAAGCGGCTCCGCTGTCATCCCACAGCTCTTGCCAACTAACCTAACTCATCACCTGCACTCTGTGAGCTTCCATGCTATGGCTATACAGGTGTAGGATATCAGCATTCCTGACTGAAGAACTTTTAAAAGTTCTTCATTTTCTGCACTATGCAAGTCTTTTCGGCATTATAAAATGAGAGCAATACAGTCACAAAAACCCCAGCACGCCCACAAGCAGCTTGCCTGGCTCCTACAGATGCTCACAGAACTACGGGAGATCTGCTAGTTGAAAAAATACCTTGAAAACAACACTTAAGCCAAGTAAGATCTGAAAAAGAGGGAAAAAACCTTAGGATGGGCTAACACTAAATACATTAGTGTATGTCAGCACAGTACAAACACCAACAACTACTTGGTTTCCTAACTAAACAGATACTAATAGACACATGCAAAGTACACCAATATGGTAACTGGACATGACATGATCAGTTTCTTGTGTTGCTGTGGTTTTTCTAAGTGTCAGAACGCAGATAGCCTAAATCATCATATCTGAGAGAGAGAGAAGCCACAAAGAAAGGTGCTGCAAAATTCAGGATACGACAGATGAAGGCATCAGCAAAGATTTCAATCCAAATGGGTGGACTACAGGGCAAAGTGGTACCAGGAGTTCCATAAAAATAGGCATTTCTGGTACAATACATAGTGAGAAATGACACTCTAAATTCATGTTGCTGACTGTTGGTCTCACACAAGGCCCCAGGCCTTGAAATCTCCATTTACTAGTTGCACATGATTAAACTGTTTTGCATCTATTATTCCCATTCCTCACTTCTAAAGAAGTGTTACCACATATTTCTCATCCAAAGCCCTGTATTTAGAACCTTATTTTTCAATGACCATTTCCTTCTCCTCCCCTTTGCTTGACTAAGTCACTCAGCCCTTCCTCTAGCTTTCTTTCCTGGGGTGGCATCAGGGCTCCCTCACTTCCTTCATGACCAAGTGGAAAATTTTGTATTGGAGGGTGGAGGAAAGATAAAGGAAGGAGAAGGGGAAAGATCAGGATTGATTGGTGTGCTGTGCATGATCCTGTGTTCTTCATATGACAAGAGAACTTCCTGATCATGTTTCAGAGTGAAATCTTGTCACTGTTTCTCACGTTGAATAATCCTCTACTCCTCACTCCAATGGAATGAAGAACAAAGAGGCTTGGACGTGCAAGTTCATGTCCAGCAGGTGCCCAGGGTTAGTACTGTTTGTCCAGGGAAGTGAATTTTGCATGCTTATGTCCCTTACTCTGCAGTGGAAGCTACTGCATCACCCATTGATGAACCCCTTCTAGCCAAGATGATACCTGTAACATTTAATCACATTCCCAACGTTCATGGAGAAACTCGTATATCAACAAACTCATCCCCCTGCTAAATGAGCTCCCTAACATCTAATATGTTCCATAATCTCAGAAATCAGTTAGCCATTACATACAGATTACAGAGTCTAACTAAATGGTCCAAACCACATCTACACGCTACAAAATTTGACCTATTTATATGTAGCTAGTAATGACTCTAACCAAAATGTTAGCAGGTCCAAAACAAGCATTAACAAAAGTCCTACTAACTTTTCTCTAAATTTAAGTCAAATGCAGGTAGATATTATTTCATAATTACAAAAAATGAAAATTGGGAAAAGGATAAAAATATTTCTGTGAACAATTGACATGAAAAATATTTAAAATTCTAAGCACTATGTCATCAACTACATGCAGGGTCACAGCACTTAGACTGCCTGTTGGACAACTTCAGATGTGTAGTTATGATTTTTCACAGCAATTTCTGGCATTATTTTGGAAATCTGGATGCCAAAATTTGCTGCCACAAACCCTCACATAAATTAGTGTGTGGATGAACGACATTAAACATCTCTTTTAAAACTTATTTTTGTTAAATTTTAAAGTATATATAGCAATTGGATTAAAAAAAAAAAAAGAAAGCAGCAGAAAACCTAATGAATAGAGAACAATCTTGTACTGGACATGTGAAAGCCAGTAGGGAAGATCACATATGCAGAGCATCTTCATTTTAAACTTAGCTGAGGTTTGTTCAATTCCTAGCCACGAATTAAGACTTTCTTTAGAAAAGGCTCTTCTGAGTCACTGTGCACATCTAAGTGGGTCATGAGCCTGGAGAGGAAACGTACTGCAAATGCCTCAGCACATCCCTTCAGCTGCAAAACTGAACTATCTGGAAAAGCTCAGGTAGGTTACAGTGATGGTGCCCACTGACCTCTCCAAGTGGGATAAGTCATGGAACTGCAAAACTGCAGGTGCCACACCTGGGATTTCCAGCATAGCCCACAGAAGGACAGACTGCACATCTGAGTTGTGGCACTCATACTTCCAACATGCCTAGAGGATGGTGATCTGTTAAATGCAGGAAAAAATTACAAGACTTGGAGAAAATTAGAAAAATTATTCTCCCAGTGAAGTAAGTGGGGGAAAGTTGTAATTATCCCTGTCTGGAATCTGGGATGTTGCGGTTAATATCCCTGTTCTCGTCAACAGTTCAGTGAATTTCCCAGTGGCTGCAGCAATCATGACTTCAGTTTTATATTCCACACGCTAGAAACACATTTGGACCCTGGCTCAACACTGACTCAGTGGGCAAGGTGCCGCTGACTGAATCACAAATACCACTTCCTGCGGGACTTGCTGCCTGTAGTATTTCCAACGACTGCTTGGCTGGTTAGCTGACAATCAGCCTCACAACTTAAGACAATAACGTTGCAGAATACACACAGTTTGGGCAGCATTTGTTCAAAATACACTATTCCATCCCATACGAAATGGGATTATTGAATGAGGTTATTCAAACGCAGTAAAATTCAGTAAGTGTTATACAATATTTTTTCTTAGGAAGATAAAATAAGGGGTTTATTTCAAAAGAAAACTGAGAAAACATGTCTATGTTTCTCTTGCTTTATGTCTGTCTTCAATGGCATGGGAGAGCATTTCATTATAATACACTGGACCTCTTACTGAATAGGATAATTTTTCCTTATCAGGAAGTCACGATAGCTCAAACTTTCTGAGAGTCAGAGTTCCGTATCTTTGGCTGAACAACACTTCTAGAAAGAGACAAAACCAAAACAAGCAACTCTTAGGTCACTGTAATATTACACATCTTTAAAACAAATAAATTACTAGTGGGGGAATTTTACATGGTACTATTATCAGAAGTTACAGAAATCAGCTCATAAACTCATTGCGAAGTCTCTGGTCAACAATGCTGATAAATGTACTTGCCCTTACGATATGCAAAAGGAAGACAGCAGTCTCTTCCTCTTGATGGTAGACTGTTGGCTGCAAGTAGCCAAATGATTAATTCCTAGCGAGGATCAGTGAGTTTATCATGAGGTCATGCCTGCATGCCAGCCCAAACCACTTCAGCTGGACATGGGACAGTAGAGTGGTTTCTGCAACCCTGCAAACCCTGGGCACTCTCCTACAGTTCTGTGACTCTCCTGCTATGATTTCCATTAGCAAAGGTTTTGGCAAGTTGTGCTTTGATGTTTGCCAAGTCTTAGGAACATGCATGAAATAAGGCAGATCAAGTAAGTAATGGATACTTCTGTTTAGACTCCTCATTGTTAGCCCAGTTCTAAGTTCTCCTTTGAGAGCTCATTTAAAATATATCTGACTACCTGCATGTCTGCCAAAGTAGGCAGTATTTCACATCTTATTTAATTGGCAGTTAAGTCACATTTCCTTCTAGAAGGGACCAAAGACTCAACTAGTCTCAAGCCTCAATTAACGACTAGATTTCTGAAGAAGCTTGTCTGAAAGGAGAGCAGTGCAATGAGAAGGCAACTGTATAAGCCTAGCCATGAATTGCTAACACATTCAAATTAGTTTCTGAAGTTCAGTGCACAAGGAATTAGGACATTATTTTTGCCAGTAGAGTAACAGCACTGACACCTTATTCCATACCTGAATGATGAAAGAAAGAACCACTGGGAAACTTGAAAATTCAAATCAGAAATTCTCGGATGACCTAAGGTGGGCTGTATATGTGTCAGGCACTAAGAGTTGAACCAAATCTTTCGCATTTTAAACAATTTGAGCTTATACAGGCAACCCACATAAATCATAGCATTCCCAATATTCCTGTACATCTAAAACTGCAGTTTCTAAGTATTTACTGCAGCATTTCCCACAGCCACAACCTAATATTGTGCTGCAAATAATTGCCCTGCTGTGAAATATAGGTTTCAGTAGAGATGAGATGACAATCATACTCTCCCAGAACTCAGGAGTGCACTGTTTCCTTCAGTCATTCATAAGATCTACCATTCTAAGGCTTTGAAATTGAGTAACAGATAAGGACACACTCCTTTTGTTAATCACCTGTTTAAAAGCAGTGCTTATAAACACTTATTATATCAAGAGCTAAAAAGAAAATATGATGTTGACTTCCGGCTGCTCAGCTTTTTGCCTCCTTCTTTTCCTAGAAAGACTTCTTTAAAAGAAGTGTTACTATTGTTTCAGAAGGTAATTTTCATGCCAGGATTCAGAGAACTACCTGTCAAATCAAAGGTTTCTCAGAGCTCCTGATGAGTCACAGCTCCTGGACTCTGCTGGCTCTAAGAGCATTGGTCCTGTTAACGCCTGAAGAAATTGTAAATGAGTCGCACCAGATGTTTAAGTATCTACTCTTGTCTTCACTTCCATGAAATTGCTGTAAAATGTCCATATAATTTGTTAACAAATTATAAGCTTTAAGCTTTCTCTTACCTTTTGAATTGCCTATACTACATACATATGTATTAGAACTTCTATCTTAATAGTTTAATAGGGTTTTTTTTGAAGATGCTAAAGACAAAGTTTGCCATTGTCTAGTCTGAAGTTACTTACACAAACTGTTTCAATTTTTAGTACTTGATATATGCTTGCACAGATTTGAATGTCACATGCTCAGACTGTGGTTTTCTTATGTTCCTTAAACGATTGTGTCTTTCCTCTTTTTCTTTGTCTTTTTTTTTTTAGGAATCAGTCTCCACAGCTAGAGAGAAAATGTCAAACACGCCTATAGAAGTCAATGCACAGAAACACAGAGGTCCAAGTGTGCCAAATTATCTTGCTCCAGAACTGAGAGCTGTGACACCATAACTGGGCAGCAGTGTGAGTTTAATGAACCTCACTTTGAGGAATTATCTCATGTTAATGTGGTGATATGCTTTGGGGATCAAAGGAAACACCTCTGCCTGGCACTGAATACTATTCTGGAATCACCTACTAATATATCACCATTCTGTGAAAGACAAGATAATTCCCTTTTTCATTATGAATCACACCAGGGGAAGAATGAAAGGCAGAGGAATAGCAATTAATCACCTAAAATTATCTGAAGCAAGTGACCTAGTAGCCTACATTGCCTTTATTGGAATTTAGCTTGAAAATCATCAGTCTTACAAGCTTAACTTCCACATGTATCAAACTTAGACATGGAAACACTAAAAAAAGTTGCTTGACTTGGTTCAGAATGCCTAAAGTAGGTATTTGATGTCCTTATGTCCCATGAGAGCACCCCCTAAAAACATTAAACAGGTCCTTTGGTATAATTGTAGAATCATTGCATTTGCTGCATGCACCAGAAACACCCTTCCTCCTCTTGAGGCATATGAAGTTATCTTCTTAGAGCAGGAGCTTGAAAAAAGAGCCAGCAGTAGCAGCACCCACTTTTTGCAGTTACCCTGAGAGGAAAGATTTGTATTCCAGGCTCTTGTCAGTCTAAGGCACGAATTTCTAGCTTTTGTGAAAAGGGTGGTCTAGGACAGGAGTCAATCTCCACCTTCTTCTGGTAAGACCCTGCAGAGAGAGAAACAGATCGGGGGCCCAAGAGACAATGAATGACCAGGTAGTTTTCAGGAAAAGCTGTTCCATTGGAACTCATGTTCTACAGTGAGCTTTTTCTATAGTTTGGTGGATACAAGAAAAGAGTGATGAGTTATTACAGGCCAAATGCTGATCCTAGTTAGAGTAGTATAAAGATGTTATGGAGCAGTTGAGCTTATAGACATGTGTTTCAGAAGAGAGCCCAGGTCTCTGGTTTAGTAGATATTTTGGACCTATTCCATTGAAATGAACAGAAAATGAGCATCTCCCGAAGGTATTTCTATTTTAAATAGTACTCAGTGCAGCGCAAGATGATTTTAAGTAATATTCAGTGCAGCATAATACAGAGGCTAGGATTTGTCCTGACATTCCTTACTCCCACTGAGTAATGCTTATTCATAGAAGTAGTTCCATACAATGAATTGTATTACACAGACCATGTTAGAAATTTCCATTCATCTCAGGGGAATTCACATGGGCTACAAAAGCTTTCCTATTGGATGGCAACACGAATGTTCATCACCATATGCCATGAGGGAAAATCCAGTTCTTTCCTATACTAAGTCTTACCTTAACAATATCCCAGTTGCAGTTTGCAACTCCTTCACACAGTGATCTCTTTAGAGCTCACCAAATACAAACTTAACAGTGGAGTTTCTCCTCCAGCTCCAGTTTAGGCTTCCTCCAGTCTTCATCTGTCCTTTGCATGGAGTGCAATTCTCACCCGAACTGCTCCGAGGCAGAGTTCTGACCTTGTTTTTCTGGGCTTAGGGAGTTTCCTTTACGCATCACTGGCCACATTCCACAATTCTCCTCTTCACTGAATCTCTTCATACTCAAACACAACATTTTTTTTACTTTGAAATGGCTCTCTTCTGGTTTCCTTTTTTTCACTTGGAAATACAAACTAATTTGCCATCTCTATGTGGTTGATGTTACATCTCCACTGTAATCTTTCTGTAAACTCTGTCAAAGAGTTAATTCAAACATGTCTCTGGTATCACCTTTCTGTAAGACCTTTCATAAGATCTAACTCAGTTATAACAGAGCTCCATCTTTCCTAGTCCTTTCGAGTCCAAAACAACCATCCTCCACTTTCTTTGGCTGTCATTGAAAGCAATGCAATTTTTCTGCCTGACAGAAGCCTTGAAAATCGCAATTAGGCCTCTCTTGTCTGCACTCTGACAAGCTCTTGCAAAGGCACCTCCTGTGGAATTCTCTTTGATCAAGTCATCCTGTATCTTCTGCCTGTTCTTCACTGAGTCAACTATACATACTTTGTTTTCACTCTCAGAGCATCTCATGACCTGTGTCCTCCAGGCCTATCCTCTCACACTCATCCTTTGGATGCTGAGTCCTCGTGAATAACTCTTGTGGCCAACCTACATTGTCCACATAGTCATTTTTCTGATACTAAGTCCATGGATAAAGTATCTTTCAACTTTTTCCAGCAGCATGTTCTTCTTCCATTTCTGACAATAACACTTTTTTCTTACCCTTCTCCCTGCAAGTGACATTTAACACTGCCTCTTCCCCCATCTCCCCACTTCCCTCCCTACCTTTCTGATCATGACTACAACAGTACTGGCTTGCAGCCAAGATGCTGAGCCTAACAGATTTATCAGCATGGAGTCTGCTCTCCACCTTGCCTTCATCTCTCCTGTAAATGACAGCCTCCCTCGCTGCTTGGTCTGTAGGAAGAAGTGAGCATATTCCTGACACCTCTTGGCAAACAATGGGAAGGCACACTCCAAAAACTCCCCATGATGGAGACTTTTTTGTATCTCAATTTGAGATATTTTGGTCAAAAACACACTTCTGTTTCAGAAGAAAGAAAACATGGTAATTTCCAACCGTTCTAACCAAAATCACAGAATGGCACAAGTAGTCAGCATGGCCAAGAAAAAGCCATGGAAACAGTGTGGGGAGACAGAAAGTATTTCTGTTTTCTGGAAGGAATACTCCTGGTGGTACTGATGATAGGTCACTCTATGCCAGAACCTCCCTCTGGAAGACTTCACACAAAGATGAAAAAAGGACTGTTTTGCAAACAAAACAGATTTTTAAAAGCTTTTTTTTCTGTTGGGCTTATGATACATGAGAAGGCTCTGCAATCTCCCTTTTTCTATGGGGTTTTTTTGTCCGCCTCATTTGTCCATAAAATCTGCAACTGATATAGACAGGATAAGGGGAGCTAGCAAACTTTCTTTAGAGATGTAGTTCCTTAGAGCCTATAAACTTGAAACAACAATCAGCAAAGATTAGGAAAAGTAGCACAGTGTCCATACTAGAAATAAGTTACAGAAAGTAAACTAAAAAAAAAAGGAAGAATGCAGCCAAAACATCCAAAGGAGTGGTGGTGGGAGGAAGATAAGTACTATTATTAGAGCACCCGAGAGACACACTATTATTAGCCAAGAGTACCCAAGTTAATTCTGTTTCTCCTTTCTTCTCAGCCCAGTTTCTTTATGAGCTTATGCAGGAAGAATGTGGTTGTTCAACAGCACCCAGGAAGCAACTCATTTTTTCTCCTTAAAATTCTTTATCCTCTGGATTGTTCAACAGCTGTCCACTTGCAAGTCTATTGGGACTGCCTGAAACACTGGGCAGTGCTGCTTTATGGGCTCTTTACCACATTTCTGCATTTGGTAACCTTTTCCTTCAACTATAAATTCATAGAGGTGCTTTTTTCTCTTGAGAGTTTCTTTAGTACTTCAGGGAACAGTCCATTACTAATGTCATTATTGTCAAGATTTAAGAGTTATTTTTCCTGTAGTTCGTATTTATTTAGATAATTAATGTTTTAGAGGGAGTGGAATCCTAAATGATCTTCCCAGGCAGCCTTCTACAGAGATGAACAGTGCCAATTTTCTCGCCTGGGCTGTATTGCACAGGGGGTTTAGGGTATGCTGCTTCCTTGGATACGCCATTACTGGGACACAGCTTGCAGAGGTCAATCCCCAAAATTTGCTTTCTTCCAAGATTTTAGCAGATCTTTTTTCTCCAGAAATATGCTAACTGGCGTGTTTTCAGTTTGTTGGGTTTCCTGTGGAATGTGCATCTGATTGACTGACGCACTGCAGAAATAATAGTCCAAATCAGATGTTTCTGTAAATTTCCAATGTTGGATTTCAATGTGCTATTCCAGACCAGTAAATGGCAGAGTAGAAAAAAGATTCCCTTGAAAAATATTCTACTTTGGGATTTAAGGTCACCAAATGAAGCACAACTGAATCCCTAAAAACCCTTGGTGTTTGTTTTCTGCCTTCTACTTTCAGACTCAGAAATCTTTTTTATGTTTCCCCTAGTGCTTTCAGCATTTTGATTTCAACCAAAGACAGGCCTAGAACTAAACATAAACATAATTTTCAACTCTTTATTTTGTATCTGGATGCAAGACCTGTAGCTCAACTGATCTTTAGATTTTAGATATTAGCTGTCTCAAATGAGCAATTTGAACAAATGTCAACGAGATAGCTGATTTTTATAATCAATGAATTTTCATCAGTGCTAAATGAGATACAAAGCATAGTTTAAAAGCAGGTGCACATCAAGCTGATGAAGAAACCCTCAGACGTGATCACTGCTGTTCTGAAAAATATCCGTACCCGGACAGCTCACTGAAACAACAAATCATTGTATACAAAACCAAGAACACTCGTGTGGGTAGCTGCTCTCTACGCATGAATGAGAGAGGCCCGGCCGCCGGGGATTTCACAGGCACTCAAGGTGATGCCGGCTTCGCTCCGAAATAAAGCCTGGCTACTCCTGCTGCTTGAAAAGCCACAAGTAGCGCCCACAAGCATCCGAGAGAGTCCGGTGGCTTTCCAGTGAGAATGCCCTGCTGTTTCTATGCACACAGATAACAGAGATAAGAGGAAAAGCAGTAGGCAGCAAGGAAAAGGAAAAAAAAAAAAATAAAGAAACCTGAGTAGCTGAATTGTACCTAAAGGAAATGAGATCACCACTTGCTTCAGATTCCAACCACAAACAACTGACAAGTAATCAAGAGTCATTAAAATACAGAATTTTTATGAATCACATTCAACTTAAAATCAGCTACTCTGGAAATTCCTGGGACTCATACAAACTGTAATTTGAGAAAATAAGATTAAAGAGTGAGCTTTATATTTTTAACTTTATGAATAGTGATAATGTAACATTTGAAATCTATCTGTTTACATTTCAAAATCTAATGGTTTATTCAGTAATTCCAGTTATTATCTCAAGAGCTAGAAGTAAACTGATTAAAAAAATTAACTTGGATAACATCAGAGAGAGAATACAAAATGTTTTTCTGTAAAAGTACCCATGTTTTTCCAGATGAAGATCAAATAATCTAAATCAACTTCACACTGGAAAATTTCCCTTAAACTTGTAACACACTTTCTGACTGCCTTAAAATCCTTTCTGCCATAATCCAAAATTAACCATAATCCAATATAGTTTGAGTTTGAAGATACATTCCAATACACAAAGCAATTGTAAATATAGCTATATTCTTTAAATTCTATACCCATAGCTGGTGCTACTTAATCCAATGACAAACTAATTTCTTTTAAAAAAACTGTCAACAGCAAGCTATTATCATTACAGAGATGACAAGTCATGCCAATCTTTTGGCATGACTTCTAGGTGTTTTCTTAGCTTTTGTATTAAAGGTCACTAACCAAATACTCAATGTGCAGCTTAACCCTGCTCGTTCATTTGAGATGACAGAGGTTTAAGCACACATAACCGCACATATGCAAATTTCAACTTCTCCATTCATGATGTACCATGAGTAGAGAGGACATGAAAATGATTTTCCTCTTTCATGGTAAGTCATGTTGTCAATCCTGATGTTTTACCAGTCAAAGGACTAATTCTGATGTTACTTATACTTGATACAGACCAGAACACGCACCACATGACCACCAAATTTAAGTCAATATAAAGCCTCAGGCCTAAACTTTCCTTGTAGAACAGCACTTCTGTAGCAGTTCTTGCTATTTATATTTATAGAGTTATTTAACTCGCTGGGAGTTCCAGCCTCTTGGGGTTTACTGATGGACAGAGCAAATGTAGAGTAGATGGTATTTCTCTTGAGTTTTAATATTTTACCATCAGTTGTGAAAATGAACACTGTAACCAGTAATACCTCCACCCCAGCAACTTCTGCAGAACAATGCAAACCTCACAATCTCTTTCAGTGCACCACCATGAGATAAAACCCCTGTACTTCTCTGAGGATCTGTGTTCTCATGTAGTTGGAATGGAATGTTATCTTTCCTAATTTTGCTAAGTCAGGCTAGCTGATTAGTCTGAAACATTCGAGTTACTTCAAAAAAAAATTAAAAGAATCAGCAAGATTTTTATTTGGAACTGAAAACTAAAACACAAAACCACAGTAACCCAAGGCTATGGGTCTGATACTACTTGCTCTTCAGTGTTAGATCCACTGCATCTGACTTCTATTTTAGAGAAGTGCTATATGACTGCAGACTCAGATCACATAAGCAGCTCTTAATAGGCGTATTAATTTTCTTTACTCTGTGCTATAATCCAGGTGCAAACAAGAGAAATATATAAAGCCCTATTATTAATTGCCCTGACTACAAAAATGAGCTAATGACTTGAGGTTTTGTGAGTAGTATTTTCCCAAGCAGAGGCTGTACTCCTACTAAGCAGGTAAAGTGTCTTCTACAAGCTCACTCTAGCTTTTCCTCTACCACCTCCTTTCCTTCAGAAGTCTTTTCATCTTCCATCGTGCGTAACCTCTGCCAAATTTTCGTAAGAGACCAAAGTGATGAAACCATAAACACGTATAAGGAAAAGGAAATAAACCATGGAAAGGACCATGTGGCTCTCAAATACAAAACTTTTTCATGGGTCTATAAAAGCATTTCTTTCTTTAGCCTCATGACATCTCATAATCAGTATCTACTGGGCAAGTAAGTTCCACTGAGAGTCTTGTAGTAGGCATTTAACTTTATTCACTGTTCTTCCCAAACAACTTTGACTTTGTGATAGGACAGAGGAAAAGCAGGTCTTTATAACTCAATCTTACTCAGGAGAGAAGACATGGCCTGTAACAAGGCCCTTCTAAACTCTTGAGACATACAATAGAGAACAAATGCTGACCCTGAAGCTACCGAAAATCCTTTGGTAGCAGAACCGGTCCTGTTTCTTCCCTCCCACTCCCTGAGCCTGTGCACTTCCATTCTGTGCAGGCAGGTCCAGCTCTGAGGTCAGATGGAGGACATGGCAGAAGTGCCATGCTACAGATTTTCCAAGGTCTCTGCATTAAGGCAGGGCACATAACAAGGTTCCAAGGATTTATTTTACCTGAAACTTCACTTCAGATCTTGTTGTGCCAGCCATCAGCCAGCTCAGTGAATCCAGGCACTGGAAATTCTCTCATGCATTTCTGGTTCCCTAAGAGTCATTTAATGCTCATAGAGATGATGCAGCTGGTGAGGTTACTTGGAATACCAAAAGAAACTTATTTGCAGCTGGCTTGGATATCTTTCTACTAAACCACATTTTCAGTTCAGTCCAGCCCAGTTTCAACTACAACTCATTTACCTATCTAGGTAGTAAAAATATTTAGACCAAACAAATTTGATAGCTTTAAAGCAGCACTGTAAACATGTCAGAATTTCTGATCAGTAGTGGTCACAAGCCTGATCAAAACAGAATGACACCACAGCCCAAGTCACTTCTCCTGGGGGCCTTCTAGGTGTACTGAAGAAGCGCAGTATTTCAGTAAAACCTGAGTATATGACAAATGGTAGAAAAACGGAGATTTGAATCTTGCTGTGTCTTGTGTCAGAGTGAAGACAACAGAAGTTTTTGGTTCTTGGATCTGGAAAACAAGTATGAACCTTCAGGGTTTAGGGAGAGAATAAGGAATAGAGGGCATCTGCACAGCTTGGTCAAAGGTTCACCAAGAGGATAACTGATCACACTTCTCAGGGAATGAAAAATACTAAAGAGGAAACACAGTTGCTCTAGGATTGACTCTTTTTCCAGAAGGAGACTTCAAGGAAGTCCGAGAGCCTCTTCCTTGGGAGCATGGAGGAGGAAGGAGAGGTGCTGTCCTGGCCCGAGGAGCCCTCCTCTTCCTGCATCCAGGCTCTTTCCTGCTCTCCCTGCTGAATCAAATCATAACCTACTTCTTCATTTATTATATGTAAGGTTGGTGTATTAAAAGTAATTGAGTAAATGTTCCAGACTCCTTTTAAAATCTGGATTATTCCCCCCTCTCCAGAATCGATTCCTTAGGATAAGTTTATTTGATAGCCACTCCTCTGAAATGAAGGGAGTGCCATGGGGATTCTACCCTGATACTTTCCACCCTGTTTCTTAGAGGATCTAATTACCGGTGATGTTGATATATTAAGCCACCACGGAACGTGAGATGAATTTCTCTCATGAAATTCAGAAAGGCTTTTTCCTTACCTATGTTCACTTATGGACTTCCAGTCTGAGTTGCTCCTCTTGTCTCAGTCCCCGCCATTCAGTGAAGTGAATTCAGCGGGCTTTCAGCAAACGTGAGATCTGTTCTGATGTGAGCCTGAAGATCTGAACAGAAAGGAATAGAGAATATAAGCAGACAGTACCTAAATAAAGGTATGGTTATACCCCAGATTTGACACAGAGAGAAGATGGGGAGGGAAGAAGAAAGCTGAGCCATACTCATACCAGTTGTTACATGGCAAACATAGAAAGGTGGTCTCCTTAAGCTCTGAATTGCCAAGTCGTGAAAACATTTCTCTTGAAGGAATTTCAGGTCAACTCCTTCTCTGACCTGACCTCTAAAGAAATTGCTCTTCATCAGCTACACAGCCTGTAGCTCACTTTAGTCACCTGCACTATGTGAAGCTAAACCCTATGAATACACTCACAAATATTATGTACTGGTTTGCTGTTATTCACTGCACTGCTACAACATCGCAGCATGATGTGGAAAAAATCACATTTAACTGGGCCAGAAAAGACTATCTATTGGGCTGGGTCTGCGTTCTTAGACATCAGTCACTTCACATGTCCATCCTCATTTCATGAAATGAGCTGCTTTGAATACTTCTTTGGGAGACAGAAATTATAAGAAAACCATGACCAATTTTGCACGAGTAGAAGATTGCTCAGGGCCAAAGGAGCTGTAAGTAATTTGGAGGAGATGAGTTTAGCACCTGCTATAAGCCTCATGTCCTAATAGATTCCATCTGGCATGAGAACTGCACCCTACTCGCCCCGATGTCCTGCATTTCTCTGAAAACACACCCAGTGCTTCAAGCACACATTCTGGCCCAATACTCCCTCCCAGCGGGCTGTGTTTAACCCACACCTGAAAGAATTTAATCCTCAATTAATAAATCACTTGTGCTTCTCTCATTATAGGTAGCATCCTTATGAATAAAATACACCACATTAGCTTGTATCTCCAGGCACACGTCACAGTCATTCTATGTTTATTGCTAATGTATATACATACATGTTATCATTGTTATCATTCTGTCATGGCTCCAGGCATGTTTCTAGTCATTCCTTTCATAGCTCTCACTCACATTTCTCTTTTGTTTTTATAAATGCCCCTGAGGAATTGCTGACTGCCGCGGGGAAGCCAAGGAGCCCCTTCCAGAAATCTTACGCCGTACAAAGCTGTTTGCTCGCCCTCACCGTACCCCCGCTCCCCGAAACTAATAAGCAGCATTAAAAATTTCCTCCTTGAGTCACTGGGGAGCTGCGTTCGCGGCGCGGTGCAGCCCCGAGGGGGCGCGGCGGAGCCTCCCCAGGGCGGCAGCGGCGGCGGCCCCGCCCCGGCCCGGCCTTTATAGACCCCGCGCCGCGCTGTGCCCGGCAGCCGCTGCAGCTCCGCGCCCTCGGCACCGCCGCTCCGCCGCCGGTAAGTGCCGTGCCTCTGAAACCCCACCGGCCGCTAAAAGCACCCGTGCCGCGTCTAAGTCGGTCGGGATGAAGCGATTGCTTTTTAAATTGCATTGAAATTAAAAAAAACCCCTCGAACTACTGTGATGCGGTATTGCAGCAGTGGGGAAGGTCAGTTCTACTTGCTACAGTATGTGGGAATTTTTAAAGGAATCAGCAGTACTGCTGTTTGTGATGCTAAGGCTGGGCCTGAGAAACTAATTATTTACAAAGAATAAATTGCTTGCATTGCTGCTAAAAATGATTGTCTTAATAGTGTTTAAGGGAAGTATATCTGCTGAAATCTCACCTGAATCTGAAAAGCATACACAGCCAAGTACCTGAGGCATGGTTTGCTCTCTTGCATTATGATACCTGCTTACAAGTAGAGGTTGCATCTACATGAGCACTTTGATTTGTATACTGTCCAATAATGTCTGTTTTCCAAATGAATCCAGTGATCTTCTCTATACCCCATGTTTTCGTACACACCACTGAGTGTGTGAACTTAACGTGTTAGGAGTGAGCAATAATGAGCTATAGAGTACTTGTGCTCTGTTTCTTCCAAATAAAGCCAAGCTAGAAGGTGCAATCTCCATATCAGCAGGCATTCAGTCTGCAGGACCAAACTGGAATTAGTCCGATGTAGAAACCTGAAGCAGGTACTGGTCTTCAGTATCAGCTCAGTTCTGTACGTCCTCTTCTACTGCATTGCTTTTTTTTTTTTTTTTGTTAATGTAACTATAACTGAGATTCCCATGGAATCCTTTAAAAATCAAGTTTTACAGTTTTCTAAAAGTGAGGGTGCTTTTAAAAAATACTCCTATGACTTGCATTGCAATTTAAAGAAGAGAAAAAGACATATGGGACTTTATTGTACCCCCTCATTGTTGTTACAAGATAATTATTTACCATTGGTAAGATTGCTATCTATACATGCTTGGCTATGAGATCCAGCTGCATATAAGAAATGGAAACAGACTATGTTGTAAACCTCTAATAGTGTAAATAACTGAGGCAACATCACTAGCAGAGTTTCAAGAGTTGGCAGTGGTCAGAGGCACTTCGTGAGGTGGCCAGGCTTACCTAAGTGCTGAGCATCAACAAGATGCAGCTGATAACTGCAGAGGTACTGAAAAAAGGAGCTTTCTTTCATACCCTGAAGTTGCTTGTTCAGTGCTTTTGTGGAAGGTAGTAATGGTCAGTTAAATAAATCTGCCAATTTCTGACTTTTAGTCCACACTGCAAAAATGGAGCATGGGATTTTCCAATTTCTCTTTCCCTGCTTCATTTACATTCTTTAAAAAATCTGGTTGTATTTCTGACTGTACAAAAATAAAAGCTTCAAAGTATAACTTCTAATTTAATATATGGCAATAATAAGTGGATATCCCACTGCAAGTAAATGCTTAATTCTTCGTAGTGTTGTAATTTATTCTGAAGACAATAGAAGCAAGAAAGCTGACACTGCAGGTTACATCATGACACTAAATTCCTCTTTTATTTTCAGAATCAAATAATAGATAGAAGAGCAAAGGGAGAAGTTAACTAACAACATGAAGTTACTCATCTTCCTCACAGTAACCTTGGGAACACTTGTCACAGGACTAGAGTCTGTAAGTTTTTAAGTACATTAAAAGCCTAATCTTATTTCATGGAGAGGCATACCCAGTCTGCAAAGCAGAGGGAATACCTTGAAGGACAGAACAGGAACACATTGTTGAATAAATTTTCTGGCTTTTATTCTATGGCACAAATGTGAAGCACCAAGGTCACCCACTGATAAATGTTGCATTTTGCTGTACTGCTTGGAGGAGAGGGTGAAGTTTCCTTCCCTGTTTTAGGGACAGTGACCATTAAGAGTTGCGTAGGTTCTTACAGCATAAATAAACTGCAGTGTTGACCCGATGCTGTGGCACAGCTCAGTGGGGTTTTTCTGAGCTTGGGTTTTTTGGTGGTTTTTGTTTGCATGACACGGGATTGGTTTTCCTTCCCCATTCTGCTTTGCTTAATTAGAGCTCCACTTCTCATTCATATCCAGATTCCACAGAGCAGGTTCAGCAGGTAGCTACCTGCAAAAACCTAAATTGTTGAAGGTATGCAATAGGGAACAGAGTTTAGGTCTATAAAAGATGATCACATAAAAGGAACTGCCTCCTTAAAAATCCTTTTTTTTTTTTTTCTGTTCATGTAGATTTATAGCTGGAAGTACAAGCTATATAAACGCAGATCAGAACACAAGGGTAAGTATCTGCCTGTTCTATTTGAATCTGAAAAGAACTTATTATCCTGTAATTATACCTTCATACAAGGAAGAAAGCCCCTAATGATACTGAAACACCTAAAACTTCATTTGCAATTACATTTCACCTCTGCATTCAAATGTTTTGCCTATAATTAGTGATGTCTTTTACTTACAGAATGCCCTTGTTTGAATGGAGGAACATGCATTACCTATTACCTCTTTAGTGGAATTGGCCGTTGCATATGTCCAGACGGATACACTGGGATTCACTGTGAACTAGGTAGCATATCTATCTTCCTTAATGCTAACTAAAATGATTGGAAAGGTCTAAAAGATGATCAAAGAATTAATATGAAATGCCAAGTGAAAGTATTACCTAGAAACATGACTGGATAGCCTTTGGCAGCTTATGCTAACAGACTAAATGAGGAGAAACAAGTAAATGTTGGTGCAAAATCAGGTTCTCTAATTTTTCTAGCCCCTGCCTCCTCACTAAGGTTGCTTACCTCAACCTTACTTTTAGTTTGGGGTGGAAAAAATTCACTAGTTTGTGAGTGGTCAGAAGCAGAAGAACTTACCAGATTGTGAAGTTCACTTCAACAGTTAAAGAATTAATATGCATGCTTTAAAATGTCAGATACCTAATGATATTCATATAGAGCAAATTTAATAACAATATCTAGTCAGTCTAAATTTTGCATCTGTTTTTGGGTGTAATGCAAGAACTTCTTTCCTCCAAATTAGAAGGATTTGTCCATGTCTGTCACAGAACAATTATAAACAAGAACATGCTGCTAATAAAATATTTTTTCTCAGACACTGACAGCACATGCTATACTGAAAATGGAGAGGACTACAGAGGGATGGCAACAGAAGACAGATGTCTGCCATGGAACTCGCCCTCACTAATCAGGAGTCGTTACCATGCTTACTCAGAGAATGCTTTGCAGCTTGGGCTGGGTAAACACAGCTACTGCAGGTAAGAAAAGCATCACTCTTCCTGTGATGACTTCTATTATCACAGCCCCAGAGGTGCTTCAGTGAGAAACATGTTTTAAGAAAATAATGTTACAGAGCTGATTATTGACTAAAAATATTTTGAATGTGACTTTCTGAAGCTTTATTTTCCCTGGCATATCTTGTAACAAAATATTTTGGTTTTTTTTGGAACACTTGGGATTTTAAGATGCTATGACTTTTTAAAACTGTCTTTATGAAAAGAACACTTTTTTTATCTTTCAGAAACCCGAATGGAAGGAATAGGCCCTGGTGTTACACCAAAAGGGGATCTGCCATTCGAGAAACCCCTTGCAACATAGAGAAGTGTGGTAAGTAATATTAGTTTCAACACAATTGGGGTTTGGTTTGGTTGGCTTTTTAATTTTATTTTTAATAGCACAAGGTTGGAGTTTATTTGTAAGAACATCTGAACAAAATTTTTCTTTTCACAGGGCCTACATGTGGTCAAAGGAGCATCAGTAGGAACTTCAAGATTGTTGGTGGAAGGCAGGCAGAGGTTGAGTCTCAGCCTTGGATAGCTGGCATCTTCCAAAACATAAGGGGCATGGACCACTTCCTGTGCGGTGGCAGCCTCATCGACCCTTGCTGGGTGCTCACAGCAGCGCACTGCTTCCATACTCCGTAAGTTTCCGGTTCCATGGCCTTCTTCTTTGCAGCTTTCTTCAACCGATTTCTTTGTGCGATGCTCACTGAGTGACCTTTGGAATGCACCACAGTAAGAATGTTCCTTTGATTGAACAAAACAAGAAGAGCAGCCAAAGAAACATTAAGCCTCTGGGAGTCCACATCTAGTGGAATGAACTTGCAAGATGTGGACAGTTGAGTGGGATGCAATTCAAACAGTTTAGTGTATATTGGTGCCAGGATTTCATTTTTACCTTAGCCATTCCCAAAACTTAATAATTGTACTGATGGTGATGAGCTGCGTAATACATCTATGGGTGTGTTTTGTTAGCTTTCCTGTGGAAAGCTGACCCTTTTGGCATCCTGCAGAGGATTCTTAATGCCAAAGCCTTTCATTAGTAGCAACTAACTAGGCCTGTTTCAAAATGCCTGAATATCTGTCTTAATCCCTTCAAATGGAAAATTGGGATGCTTTCCTTCAGAGTATTGGATCAACTTTGAAAGCTGACTAAATTTTACTTTTTCTTATTAGCATCAAAATAAATATGAAACAGAACTGGGACTAGATCTTAGCTGTTGACCTTACTCTCAGAAATCAGTAGTCTTCATCAGTCTCTCTACTCTCACTCAGGTCAAGAAGACCAATAAACAAATCTGTCTACAAAGTCTTCCTCGGAAAGTCCATACTGAATGTCACTGATGATAAGGAACAAGTATTCATGGTTGATGAGATCATCTCTCACCCTGACTTTACAGATGACACAGGTGGCAATGAGAATGATATTGGTAAGTGTCATTTTAATATGAGCCTTTAAAGCACTGGGATAGGTGAAGGCTACATAATTGTGGCATACATCTTCTAAAAGAAGTAGAACCAGAGATAGGAAGAAGGGGAACAGGAACAGCCTGAAAACTAGGCCTGTGCTGATAGTTTCTGCACTTGTATGAGTTTTGGTTGTGGCACATATCAGATGCATTACCTGGTGGACCTCTGTGGAAGACATGGCTTTTCCATAAGCACTGGTGGCAGCTTTCCATTTCTGTCATTTTATTATGTGTCTAGAGATCACACTGTATGTATAGTAAATGATGAAAAAATGCATGCACAGCAGGTTTCATTATATAGCATGGGAATGCCATATCAGGCACCAAATTAGCTGAAGGTTATCCTGAATTAATTCAGGCTTTTATGAAAGTCTGGGTTTCACAAGCCTATTCCTAAAGCAACAATGTCAGAGATGGGTTTTTGAAACTTGCACAGAACAGATTTGCCACTCTTGCACTTGATATTTAGAACTCCACCACCCTTTCCAGATTCTTCCTGCTGCTGCTAAAGTAAAGAAAATCCAAGAATAGTTTTGTAAGCCATTCAGGGCAGTGGGTGCCACCCTCTACAGCCAGTCAGAAAGCTGATGTTTTAAAACATCTAAAGATACTCTCGTTGAAGACTCTGTTCCCTGAGCTATCATCCCTTATTCTTTGAGGAAGCAAGTTCAAGTTGGAACGCTTGTCAGTTTTAGTGTTGGGAAATTAATGTTGTTATTAAGTAATGACTGTTATTCCAAAAGCAATGAGGGGAGACATGTGTAACCAGAACTAAATATAATTGCAACTATTCCCATTAACTGTACCAAATACTTCTACTGTCAGAACTTCAGGCGAAAAACTTGCTTTCCAAATCTAACTATCTTTTCTGATGTGTTTCACAGCTTTGATAAGGATAAGGTCGACTTCTGGACAGTGTGCAGTAGAATCCAAGTATGTCAGAACAGTCTGCTTGCCAGAGAGGAACCTATACTTACAAGATAATACCCATTGTGAAATAGCTGGCTATGGAAAACAAGATTTTTGTAAGTGAATGACTTCTTTTTCCAAAATTGGTCTTCCACAATAGTATGAATGTGATGATTTTTACACCATGATCTGTGAAGTATTACAGAAAGATTCCTTTTTATTGTATGTATTCCGTGTGCATATCTTGAAGATGATCTTTGCCATCATCTTCTCTAGTCGTCCATGGCATTTCCTATTTGATGCTTCTCTCACTTGTCAGCCACACAAAGTAAGCCAAAATGTGAACCACTATTTTTATCATTTCTGATGTGATGAGGAGCAGAAAAAATATTAAAGCTATGTTGGGAGGATGAGCAAAGGATTGCATTTGTGCAGAATTTCCATCAAAAATTATTAAATTCGTTGTCTCTAAAAACTAAACTTTGTATTTTAAACATTTGTTTTTCTCTTTGAAACTTATTTATTAACAGTAAAAGCAAACCAATACAGCATAAGATGGAAATAAGAATCTTAATGCAGAACTGGAATGGTTATGCTAATTTAAGGCCAGAAATTGTGTTGTGGGGGGTTTCGTGCTTGCTTTTTTTTTTCTTGGATGGTGAAAATAATGAAATATTCTTTTTTTTTTTGCAGATGACATCTTCTATGCCCAAAGACTGATGTCAGCCACTGTGAACTTAATATCACAGAGAAAATGCAAATATGAATACTATGACAATATTAGAGTTACTGACAACATGGTCTGTGCTGGGGATCCCACATGGCAGATTGATGCCTGCAAGGTAAAATTGGTTTGGTTTATTTTCTAAATAATTTTAAATGCATGTATGCTGTATGGATCAGTTGGTGGCATCTTGTAATTCTGCTAGTCACAAGAGTCTCTTAGGTAACTGGAAATTAGTATATTGAGTGGGGTTGACCTGTAGTGCAGCCAAACATCTGGAATAATTCTTGAACCCAGAGTTAGGTTTTACCCTGTCCAGGCCTTATTTTGGACGTGCAAGAAGTGCAGCATCTGTGACAAAGAATTTGGCATGTTGGCTTTGACCTTGTATCACTAGTCTCATATCTCTGACTATAAACTTAGGAATGGGGATGGAGGGTTGTTTTCCAAGGTAAGTATTCTCCCAGTATCCTGACAGGAGGAGCTAGAGAACTCCTTATCTTTAGAGACTGTTCAAGTTCCAGCAGATGCCAAACCTCTTGTTCCATCTAAGCAAAGTTCTCGAAGATCAAAGCTTTAGCTCATAGGTCCCTGCTAGCTTGTTTGACTCTAGAAAAACAATTGCAGGCTCCATCTGCAGAAAATGACCTAATGTGTTCTCTTTCTGTTGTCAGGGAGATTCCGGTGGCCCCATGGTCTGTGAGCACAATGGCAGGATGATGGTTTATGGGATTGTCAGCTGGGGAGATGGCTGTGCAAAGGAAAACAAGCCTGGTGTTTACACCAGAGTTACTCAATACCTTAACTGGATTGACTCCAACATGAATGGGGTACTTGCCAAGAGTCGTTTTCTTCCTGAACCAAAGTGACCTTTTTTCTACAGCTGGACTGAAATGAACAAGATTCAGCCTATAACTGACACCAGGACAGAGAAGACCTGAATGTCAAAAGAGGCTTTCATTTTAAATGCTTGTGTGGTCAGTCACTCAAGTCAGTGTTCCTGAGGCATGAGGCAGAGAGATAGTTGATATATTATCTTACTACTCTGAATTACCTGGAAACCACTCAGTGGGAAGCTAAAATATTTAACATTTAAATGAGTATTCCCATCCATGATACTATGCATAGCAAGTTATCTGTCTACTTAATTTATGAACCAGCATTTGCTCTGGAAATGCTGATACAGTTTCAGCTTAACTCAAGTATTCATTTTATACATGACCTGAGTCTAAAATCTCCCCTCATTGTACTGAATAATACTGAGACTCAAGTCCCACAAAACTAACCTGTTAAGACCAGTAGTGAGAGATTGATCAGATTTGGCACCAAAGGAGGAAAAAAAAGTAGTAGCTGAGTCAGCATTACAAACTCTTAATGTATTTCACTTAAGAACTGTGCTGCAAGAAGGCAAGTTGGAAACTTGATGGACTTCCAGGTTGCACTTGAAGGTGTCTGGGTCCCCTGGAAAAGTCTGATTATGCAACCTCTCTACATGTACGTATGCACCCACAAGAAGATCTAAGGGCTTGGCATTTGTTAAGTGCTGCAGGCATCAAAAGTCAGAAACTTATTTCTATTCATTTAACTGATATTATATGGAAGTGGGGTTTTTTTTCTCCCTAAGACTTTTATTCTTTTTTTTTAAAACTTGTCTTTGTTTTGTAGATCTGAATTATTTTATGGATTTTAATTATTTGTATGAGGGCTGGAACCTCAAGCTTTATTTAATTATTTTTACTGTGTTTAACTTATTGTTTGTATTATGGATGTTAAATATCATTAAAAAAACCTTCTTCTTATCTGTTTGTCTCGTCTCCCTGGAAGACAGAAGGGTATGACTCAAAATAGAGTTGTCATTATGAAGTTCAAATCTGACTGTAATCTTCCTTAGAAAAACATAAGTATTTGAACTTCCTTATTACTGAAGTATTTGATATGCATAAGCCAAATTCTCATTTTCCGGAATGTAGATGGGTATTTGTGAAAAGCATACTAGAGCTGTAATTTAATGTAGTCTGGGTACATGAACCTTGCACAGTGGTGATGGAATGATAGGATGAAGACTCTTGATGAAGTCTGGTCCTTGAGACTCAAGACTGAGCTAGGTAACATCTCCAGTACTTTCAGCGCTGTTATTGTTAGGTCATGGATTTTTATACTTCAGTACCCTTTCCCACCCTATGGGTGGGACAGTACTTCCCTTTTTCCACAGGTCTGCCTGGCTCTGAGTTGGCAGGGGTGAGAGTTGACAATCATGTGACTGTACTGTGATTAATGCTCTGACATCCCCATTGGGGACAGGACACCAAGCACTACTTAAACACAAACTGATAACTGACAGTGCTGGATTGCAGACTGTTAGGCAACTCAATGTGTGGTTGGGAGCTGCAAACAAATTTATTAGCTGAGTTAGGCACTGCCTGTGGTAGCGTTATCTGGGGCAAGTTTGTGTACTCCTGATTAAAGTTTGTGCAGGGAGTTGGTTAAAACTGCGTTGTTTCTGGAGAATGAGTTTGAGATCTCACGTGAGAGCCTGGGAGACTGGAGACTGTGTGAGAAGAAAAGCATCTCCTCACTGCTTCTTTTGACAACAACTACCAGGACAGCTTGACCAGTGCTGGCAGAGTACTTCACACCCAAAGTAAGCAATGGTAATACAGTTTTAGACAAAAATATACTAGGTTTTAAGCATATCTTTTGCCATGCTACAATTTTCTCACTTCAGTATTCCACTTTAACACTTATCAAAATACTTAAATCAGCAAATCTCCCACAGGTGCAGAATATAAATATCTTCAGGGCCATTGCCTATGGTTCTCATTGCCATTAACAGCACCTTTGTTATCAACTTCTCTAGCACCTTTCTATGCAGAGTCACTATAATTTAAATTTCAACTTATTTCCATCATTATGAGTGTAAGTAAGAACGAAAAAGGAGTGATAAATAAAACTTGCATTTAGGTCTCCTTCAGTTTGAAGTCTAGGAAGCTCTGGGCAAAGTATGAATAAAGACAGGCTCTTGCAGGCAGAGCCTTAGAACCATGACTAACATGACTCAAGTTCCAACTTATCTTCAATGCTTCCACAGAAGAAATGCAGAGTCACTATAATTGACAAAGCAGTATGTGATGTGTCCAGAGCTTGTTTAACCTGCCAGCTCTTATATGGATGTGATGCCTCCTGAATCAACGGTCCACTTGACCTTACATAGCTGAATCTTTCTTCATGGAAGTGAAACTAAAGCGTGACTCAAAGTACTTAAAACTAAAACCAGTTTTAAATAAACTAAGGGATGAGGAAATGTAATACATCATCACCTATTTGTTACACCACTTCCATGTGGAATTGTATGCATGAGGGGATTTTGTCTGTGCATATTGAAACCTGAACTAAAAACCCACCATGACTATTTGGTCACTAAACCTTTGGCTCACTTCTGACACCTAACCACAGCTCTTGCTTTAGGCCTAATGAGTACAGAACTTATCCATAAAAAGAGAATCAAATCCTTCTGCATTCGTTAATCTTGTAATTTAAAGTTTCAGATACTTCCATCTTAAGCTGAAGTATACTACATATTCATTTAAGAAAAAATCTGGATTCAAACTTGGTCTGGCATAACCACCCCATTCCATCACATTTCATGCAGTGTACAAACGGGCAATTAGAACTGAATTTGGGTTGGGTTGTTTAACCTTCTGACAAGTGAATGAAATGGAACTGTAAGAAGTAGAAATGCATGAATTTGAAGGAACAAGGACTTTGTACTTCATGAACAGCAAAACGAGATGCAGACTCAAAAGTCAAGCATGAAAACACATGCAGACCTACATGAGCAGGATGCTCACTTCCTGTGTCCAGTTCCATAGCTACATCCACAAGTTGACTCATTCAGACTTAGGCTGCACCTGCCTGGTAGGATACACTTCTGATCTTTGAAGCTGGAAAGGGCTGTGAGAATACCAGCATCTGAACAATTCAGAGTGAATGTAGCAATCCAGAGTCATCGAAAATGAACAAGCTAATGAAGACAAACAGGAACAACCAAGCACACAGAAGTAGACGAGTGATAACTGGTATTAAAACAGATGCAGAAGGCATTGCAGACCACAGGCTGGATTTAAGTCAACAATGTAGGTATTGAGTAAAAAACTGTAAACATACTGGCACATACATCAGAGCACGGTTTGTAAACCTCAGGACAAGGCAAACACTCAGCTGTGTTTTGTTTTGAGTGTCATTCTTCTTGATGAAAAGACAACAGTAATCAGTGGTCCAGAACACGACACGGAGAAAAGACTGAAAATATTTAGTTTATTTTACCCAGAGAAGCAAAATTTACTGGGAAAATTTTCTTCAAAAGGGAATAGGCTGTTCTCTGCGTCTTCTGGAGATAGGGTGAAAAGCAATAATCTTGGTTGCAGGAAGGGAACCTGAACTGAAATGTTATAAAATTACTCTACTGATAAGAGTAGTGAAGCATGAAATAAATGGAATTGAGTGGTGTTGAGCCTCATCCACTGTAATTTTTCAGAAAAATTTAAACAGAAATAAAATAGTTGGTTTGGGCTCTTGCAATGCAACTGAAAGGTATTTTGAGAAATCATCTAACCTCAGGTTCCCTGTTTTGTTATGAAATCAATGAACATGTTCAGTGACTGAGATGACTATATGAAAATACAGACATTACAGGGAAATTTAGAAACAATATTACACAATTTTTACCCATCTTTTTAAAAAGTGGGGTTAAGAAATGGG
This sequence comes from Oreocharis arfaki, assembly GCA_013398015.1. Lineage (NCBI taxonomy): Eukaryota > Metazoa > Chordata > Aves > Passeriformes > Paramythiidae > Oreocharis > Oreocharis arfaki. The sequence continues at coordinate 968,137 of VZRR01008444.1, read as the reverse complement.
TCCTATGAGAGAAAATAGTCTGTATTTCTGAATTAACAATTAAAGGCAAACCTCTTAATGGTAGAATAATAACTATAAAGAGTTTTGAGCAAACCTTTCAGTGATTCTTAACAAAATAATATTCTAGAAAGGACTAGAATCAAATTAATTGTTTCCATGTCCCACTGGGCAAAATAATGTCAATGAATAACATGCGCAACTGGCAAGAAAGTAAAATTATTATCCCCCATTGGATAGTGGAAATGTTATTTTTCACTGAGTAACTGAAAAGCGGTTTGTATGTAATGCAATGACTTGGCATCATACACATAAATTACCTCAGTACGCTTTGAGCTAGAGGCCTCTGGGTGTGTGATAAAATCTCCAAAAGCACAGTATTATTGTAAGGAGGCAATCCTGAAAGAAGATGAAAATCACAGGCAACCCTGAGACTTTGCCACTGACAGACTTATGCATTTTGGGATTCGATGCCTGTTTGGTGACGGTATAATTCTAGAAAACCAGATGGACACATTTAACATCCACAGGCAGTTTCCATTTATTAGAAGTGAACCAAAGTATCTCTGCTAGTCACAGCTGGGATGTTCTAACTGCAGTAAATTCATAACATCAACAGTAGTAGTTAAGAATTACTTACCACTAATTCTTCCCTAAATTTTCTTGCCTTGTACACAAAACTTTAGTCTAAGTTAAAACAAAGCATCTCCGAGTGACATAATCCAGAACATCTCTACAGCTGTTGAAATTGCAGCTGTTGCATCAAGATCACAGCATGTACTTGGCATTACTACATCATGTTAGCACCCATGATAAAAAAACCTTTACTAATGTTCCAACTCCTTCATCTTCAAATGCACCTGCAAAGTCTGACACATTGCAAACTTGTGTGGTTGGATAATATTTTTATTTTTAAACATGCTTACATGCTAGCAGCCCCAGCCACATGAAGGACTGTCTTAAACAGGTAGCTGGGACCATCTCAGTCAAATTTTGCTCTAGAACTTGCTAGACAGTACCTGAGCCAACACTGCAGGACAGCAAGGGGCTTTAAGTAGCTGCCATTCAAAATTCAATAAATTTGTCTCAGAAATTATTTTCCTTAGACACCCTGAATTTGGGATCAGGTGTATTTGATTACAGACATCACATTTGATGTATCCTCTTTAAGAACAAACAATTGCTAATTTAATTTCAAACTAGACATACACAGATAAATTAAAAATATTTTTTCATAACAACTCAGTTCCATCTAAAATAACTGTGATTATGTTTATCTTACGTATTAAATCTTCTGCCCTCTAATAATGCTCTGTCTTACATTAACTGTCTCCTCTATTTACAATGGGCTTGTTCTAATACACACAGCATCAAGCGATCTTCTGTTTATTACGTGGGGAGACAAATCAGAGAATTTTTTTACATTCTGTAGCTGAAACCAGGCTACAGAAATGTCTTCTGATGGTCAACTCGACTCAGCCTTAAAACTACATTAAAGGGATTTTAAAACATTCAGAGGGAAAATTATATCAGCTACTAGCTTTACTCTTAAAATTTTGGAACAGTTTTTACTTTTACAGTCCTATTCTAGACATAACACACACATATGTCCTCCTAAAGCATGAAAAAAATCATATGGCCAGGAAAAATACTGACTGTTCAGAGGCAACAGAGCTGTCAAACACGTAAGTTGATAAGTGGTGGAAGAAGATAAAGAAACAGAGGATTTCAGCCTCCCAAGGACGCTAGCTTATGAGTGCTTTGAACTTCAAAGCCTAAAAAGAAAGTTTGCCACCTGACTGTGATCTATGTCAGCAGTCTTTTAGATCAACAAACCTGCAATAATAATAAAAAGATGCATTATTAATCGCAGCATTGAAAATGTCAGAAGGCAGAAATATTTAAAGAATTCTCTGGAACCAGATACAGAATCTCAGTGAAAATATCCCAGACTACAGGGCCAGGCTACACATACCTGTGCTGGCACTTACACTGATAGGCTTTGTGTCAGTATAAAAAAAGAGACAACTATACAGGTATAATGAAATTCTATAGTTTTCACTACATTTGTTTAAATAAGTTAATTATCTTTGCCTGCCTGATAATTTTACAGCTACAAAAACTGTGGTTACAAGGCTCAAATTTCACAAATATAAGAGATTTTCTGCTATGCTTTTCCCCACTAAACATTCATGACAAGGACTGAAGTTTTCATATATATATGTAATGTATTTTACTGACTTAATCCCAAAGGATGCTACAGATCTCCAGCATCTGAGCTCCTGCGTTCAACCTGAATGAGAAAATAGCTATATCTGCTGGTATATTCTAGTTTCTATAGAGACAATCAAGGTTAGATGCTATTTAATTATTGGGTTTTCTTCGTCTGGTATCTTTTAAACTTGCCTGGACACAACAATTAAAATAACTAGGCTGTTCCAATGGCAAAGAGCATTTCTGTAGGAGCTTTCTCTCATAGAAGGTTACCAGTAACCCAGCCATGTTGTTCGTATCCCTGTACAGGAGCCAACAGCTAATTTTTATTAATAACAAACCCACTGCCAAACAGAACTTTCAGTCTTGTATTTTTAGTTACAGAATCTTGGTATGGAAACAAAGATGTATCAAGACAGGCTTTACACATCAAGCTTTAGAGATTAAGCAACAGAAAAGAAATGTAAAAGTCTTCAGCTCAAAGATACGGGTAATCAGATCAATTTGGAAACCTGTGAGCTATTAGAGAAATGCAGTTTTAAAGGGAGAATGTAAATATAGCACTGATAAGCACACCTTTAATACTGAATGATCTACAAGACTGATTGAATTCTTATCTCCAGATTTAGTACTATGTGTTTGGGCCAGCCTCATCTCTCATTTTACATGAAATAATCTCACACCTACAAAGCTCCCAGCAGACAAGGCAGCTTCCCTTAAATCTTCCCTTAAATCAGCTTCCCTGATTTAAATCCCATTCTTCTCTATTATAACTTTTAAGAACATCTGAAGAAAAAGTAAGTATGTCTTTTATTGATTGGTCTAGATCCACTCCAACTTTGATGGTCCGCACTTGCTTTTGTTCAAATCCATATGTAAGTTATGTGCCTAAGGCGGGCAGTGAGGCGCGAGCATCTCCATCCCTCTCCCGGCAGCCGGGGTACAGACCTGCCGCTAGATGGAGGAGCAGCCTCGGAAAAGGAGATGTGGTCGCTCGCAGCCAATGCACAGGCAATTCACTGAGCACGTAAATCAAGTGGTTTTATTTATAGCATAACCTTTGCCCCCCCTTCCACCCCAGTACTTATAAAAAGGTGAGCATGGGATAAACAGCAGTTACTCAGCCATTTACGTATATAACCCGGCACTTCTAACTGCGATCCTGCCAGACAAGTCTGTGATTCCTCACTGACACTCATACTCCTGCATTTTCCTGATCTATCTAGACTTCAGGTAACGCCAGCACCCTTTACAGCAGCAGAATGGCCAGAAGGCTGTCCTCATGAGAACCCCTTGCCACAACAAAGACAGTTACTTCGTGAACAAAAAACCAAACAAACGAAAGAAAAACCCAAACGAAAACCCCAACAACCAAAACCAAACAAAAGCTAGTTATTTCACGTCACGTTCACAGGAAGTCGTGGAAGGAATGGAAACAGAGAGAAAAGTGTTTAAGAAGAACCTACCTGCAAGAGCATAGTACACCACATAACAGCTTTCCTCCAACAAAGCAGGAGTTCGACTGTAACAGCCCAGGCGAAGATAAACTGTCACACAAAGTACAAGCAAACGCGGCAATACTAAATCTTACCTAAGAAGAGTAACAGTTTTAATTGTGTTAAGTGGGAGCGCTGACAGTGATCCTCCCTGAGCCGCTCTAAAGCGCTGGGTCATTAAAACGTGCCCGCCAACTGCTGCCGCTTGAGAGCATTTGCCGGGAGCATCTCCTGCCGCGCCCGCGCTGCCGGCTCCGCTGGGGGCGCCCGCGCCTCGCGGCGGCGGGGTCGGGACTGCGGGGCCGGCGGGGCGTGCGAGGACAGAGCCGGGCGGCCCGGGCTGCGGCAGGCGTGCGTGTTGTCATACAAACGCCGTGGAGAGGGGATGGTGCCTTCCCCAAGCGACATCCTGGGCACCCGCAGTGGTGCGGGGCTGTAACCCCCGCTCATGAAGATAGTAATTTCCGTATTGTTTTAAGAATGTTAACTTCAGGCCGTGTGGCCACGTCTAAGTATTAACCAACTCGCTGCTCTTGCCTGAGAGATGCCGATTCTTTTCCAGACCGCTTCTGTCACTTGTTACACACAGAGACAAGTACTTTGCTGTACCCGAGCTGGAACAACATAGTGCAATTTGCCTTGAATTGGTTTCGTCTCTTGGATTTTGGATGTTTGAAGTTTGAACTTCAAGACGACACCCACAAAGTTTCTACTCAGTCCTTAACTGCTTTCTGAAGGTAATGCAAACACACCCAGGAAATAGCCAAAGTTTGTTTATAACTTACTTTTCATGGGTCTTCACATCTGACACATTCAGGCAGGGAAGCGAAGTATGGTCAAGTGATCTCTGACAATGCACTGCCACCAGAAGCTGCATCAACATTTTCAGAACACAACTGATCTTATATTGACTAATTATTGTGATCTTTTCAGGCATCAATGTACAGCTAAAATAACAAATCTTATCAATTTGTTCAAGAAGTTGTCCCATTCTGAAAGTAAAAATGGCATTACAATAGCAAAATAGGTGTAACACAAAGATCAGCAGAGTATCCAGCCAGAGAGCTGGATACGTTGTGAAACGAATATGTTTCACAAATAAGACTGCACACCCCTGTGCTGCCTTTATCTGATTTGTGTTATCACTTGTCACCAAATTTTAGGAAGCCCATGACCCAAACATCATCATTCTGAACCTTGGAAACAAGAAACTGTAAAAGCATCCGTGACTGAAAAATTGTAAGATTAAGAAACTTTTTCAGGCTCTGAATTATCAAATTAACATATTTTTAAGAAATACAAAATATATGGCAAAGATGAAGAATCCTAATTCATCACTCCATTAAAGAGTACTTTAAAGATTATTTTCCTCTTGACACATGAACAGAATTCAATATTGGTTAAAGAAGCAAATGAACAAAATGGAACACTTATTTAATCTCATTCTGCAGATGGCAAACAAACATGACATCAGTCAGAATGCCGAGATATTCCACATTTCTCACAAATTACTCACCCTCATTAGAAACAGGTTTTGTAACATTTAAATAGGTTTGTTACTTATTCTGTTAGACTGTTACAGGAGCACAGCACATAAAAATTACCCAGTTTCTAGGTTACTACTGATCCTCCTTATGGATCACTTAAGTTCTAAAATGATGCCAAATACTCCATTCCTTTTAGAGTTATTTCTGCTATAGGTATATGATGTACTATGTTTTGACAGCAAATGAGATTAAGCTGTGGCAATCAGTATTGATTCAGAAGTTAAAGGAGGTGGTAAATAATCTTCATAATCTTCAGTGATTTCAAAAATTATTTCTAAATTGATAACTTTTGCAAAAATTAGTGTTCCAGATGCCAAGGATAAGTAAATAGTGCTTTTTTTGCCCTTTTTTTTTTCTTAGAGGATAAATTCTAGCTGAGAATGTGAAGCTAATTCAGCATAGAAGAAATCTTTCTAGAGCATTCAGTTATGAATTAAATGAAAGCTAACAGTCAAGTAATCAATTCCCTCAACAAGATCCATGTGACCTATTAACATATGCTACATCAACTCAAGATTGCATTACACAGGAAAGATCTCTCTCATATTAATTCATGGGAATTAAGTAGCCGTCCTTCGCGGGCCCTGCTGAAGAAGGGAGTCTAATGAAGAAGCTCCTGCTGTTACTGCCCGGGCTGCACTCTGTGGCAGCCCTCCAGCATCTGTAGGAAGGTTATTAAAGCCACAGCAAAAGGAGATATTTAACATGTGTCACTGGGATGAACAGGGTCCAGAGAACTGCTATCTTCTAGCATATGTATGGAAACAGAATTCTGCACCTTGGTGCAAAAGTACACTTATTGGCTTCCATAAGTTAATTCCTCTATCAGTGTCTTTCATCACGGACAGCTCCTGATTTTTTAACACTCTGAGACCAAAGCTTATTGGGCCTTTCAAAGCATGGGCATAGCTGATAACTTCTTCAGATCTTTTGGAACACAGTGCAGATGCATCACACTTCAGCTATCAAACATTCAGTTCCCAAGTCTCAGTATCAGATGTTCAGTCTAAGAGTAGTTAGACCCTACAAGAGCCAGGGGTGTATTTCCTGCACTCTTTGGAGTGTACTCCTGGTCTCTTCACCACAGAACCTACTCTAAATGGTATGTTCCCTTTCTGATCCTGTCTCATCTCTAAAAATAGGTTTTAACAGTTGCAGCATTTCCCTATTCACTGAGTAAGCATGTCTACCTTACATTAAGAGGCATATCATGCAAATAGATATAGAATAGACTTTCTTACTAGAATCATAGAATCATAGAATATATTGAGTTGGAAGGGACCTAAAAGGATCATCAAAGTCCAACTCCTGGCCCTGCACGGAACAGCACCAACAACCACACCATGTACCCAAGAGTGTTGGCTAAGCACTTCTTGAACTTTGGCAGGTTTGGTACTGTGACTGCTGCCCTGGGGATCCTGTTCCAGTGCCTGACCACCCTCTGGGTGAAGAACCTTTCCCTAATACCCAGCCCAAACCTCCCTTGACACAATTTCATGCTACTGCCTTGGGTCTCATCAGTAGCAACAAGAGAGAAGAGATCAGTGCCTGTCCTTCTGCTTCCCCTTGCAAGGCAGCTGCAAAATTCCAAAGTGCAGAATTCCACTAGAAGAAAAGGTGCTACACAGCATGAATAGAAGATTAAAACAAAAAATCTGGTTATTTACTGTCTTTTCTTTGTAGCACAGCCCAGCCATCTTTCCTCCCTCCCCCCCACCCCCCCCAAATAACTTGTTATTATAATTCTTTCTTAAGTAATCAGAAAATTGTAGCAATTAATTTATTCCTTCTGTTGAGAATGTACATTGATAAACCCCATCATCTTGCTGGAAAAGAAACAACTCAGTTCAGGGGGGTTTGTTTGTATAAATGAAGACTACAAAACCTTAATAAATCTAACATTAATAAAAGTAAAGCCAGCCTTAAAATCACTATTCAGTTTGTCCCAGGCCTTCAATTTTAATTTCCAGTTCTTTATTGTCTCTTTAGAACCATCTCTTTGGTCAATAAGGAATCCTGTGAGCTCTTGTAATCGCACATAAAGGATGTTACTGCAACCACTTTGAAGACACATAAGTGAAATTAAACTGCAGGTAAGCAAACAGCCTGAAGGAGGAAGGTAAGTGTCTATTGCTTATTTAGTAACCAGTTCAAATACGTCCATATGCCAGTGTTTGGTCTGGCACACAGTTCGAGAAGTAAAGAAATTAAATGGGAACCCTATCACCTGCCAGACCTGAGGTACTGAAGTCCTTTGTAAAATAACTGGACAGACAATGCAAGAAAAGGAGGGGGGACTCTGAGGCAGCAATTAGGAAAAGAGCTACACTTTGCCATAAACCTTTCAAGAATGGGTGGAAATTTTGCTCTGCCAAGGAATTGTAAAACAACGGTGTGCTCTAAATACCTTTGAGTTTCGTGAGATGTGATGTGCAAACCTGGAATTCTGACAAAAATTTACAGTCAAGCTCTTTAATTTCTGGCTATTGTAGATAATTTTTAAGTATAGGAAGGAATACATAACCTCTCTGCAGAAGTAGAGTACAGGGCAAGGAGTACTTTCCAAAACTTTTATTAGGACTTCTAAATGCTTGGGTAGCTGAAGAATGTTGGGACTCTACTTCTAAAAGAGGTATAGACCAGCACAAATTTGTAGAAACCAACTGCTACTTCTAATACTGTATTTCAGTATTTATTAGTCAGACTGTCTTGGTCAGATAAGGAAGAAAATTATTTTAGGGACAGAAATTAATATTCTCAGCTATGAAGCTCACCAATACAGGACACGGCAAATATTCACAATGCATGGGCCCAGTTCACTAAAGATCCAAATGTATTCATTGAAGGAAAAGCTTTTCCATTTGAAATAAAAAAGGAAAATCACTGCATTCACAGCTTAATAAAAGGAAAGGTGGTAATTCCTTGGTTGTATTTTACTTTTTGATGCAAATTATTCCCACTGTTCCAACAAAGTGTAGATGTCTGTCTAAACAAAGTATTTACTGCATCACAGGACATGTTCTGGTTAGGTCCATAAATGTTACAACTGTATCAGTTGAAAAAGTACTTGAATTTTGTCATGAAACATGTCACAGCTTTATTTTAGCTGTTGTAAAGGGGTTAAACTCTGCTAAAGAGGAAAGCAGTGCTTCAGCAAATGAATCCAATTTTCTTCCCTAACTATACAAACTGTTGCATATATTTTCCCCTCTAGCAATCTCATTTTCCTTGTTTCACACTACCACCCTGAATAGCAATTTGGCTTTGAATAATTCCCCTCATCATAATGCAGATGTCAACACCAAATGATAGAGGCACATGCTACAGTGTGTGCAGCAGCTCTGGATTAAAATGCAGACTCTTGTATGCAGAGCCAGTGGAGCATGTGGTTTTTATTTTTCAGCTGTTTCCATCAGATTGAAAATTCCACAGAGTACAGAGTTTTGAATAATTTAGAATGCTGCTTGGAATACTTTTTAGCTAGAAAAATATATAAAGGCGGGGGGGGAATTACTTAATTTTAGTTTGCTGGATAGATTTGATTCCTAAATAATAGTGTCTTCCTAGGGAGGAGAGACTAAGCACATAAAACATGCCAGTTCAGGAGAACATATTGATTCACTATATTAATGAGACTCCAGAGCAATTTCATCTTTGAACAGACCAGCAGCAGGGCTATTTCTCTGCCTCTGTGACAGGAAAGGAATAAAACTAAGCTGTCGACTTGCTTGACTACTCAGAACTGACAAGGCTCAGGTAGGAGTTGAATAAATTAGCCTGCAATTGCTTTAACAGCAGTGTTGGGGAATCAAACACCATGGCAGTTTTTAGTCGAAAAGAAATGGCTAAATATATTTATTTAAATGCATTGGTGATTTAAGTGGAGTGTTTAAAAATATAAGTTAAATGTTTTTAAAAATCTATTACTTATGAGTATCTCTTGAGTTAAAGAGCATGAATCCAGCAAGGGAGTAGGTTAAGGTCAGATTTCTCATTATGCATCTTTTTCCATCTCCTCTGCATGTACCTCCCTCAGCTGGAGCCAAATTCAGAAATAGTATTTATGCTGCGCATCATTTTTCAAACAACTATTTTACCAAATATAAAATACATCCTAAAGAATCTCACATGAAATAAAAAATAAAATCTTCTGCAAATCTTGTTTGTCTAGATTATGTTCTAATGAATAAAACAGCAGGACTTGAAATTGCTTTTCAGGATCAAGCCCAAATATTCAGCTCTCACCTCAATGCCAGCAGCTCCCACAGAATCTGACGGGGCACCATGCACTCATTCCAAAGGCAGAATCAGCCAACTTGCTTTTACCCTAAAGTCCAGTTTGCTGTGAAATAGAAATATACTGCAGCAAGATCAAACTCCTGCAAAGACAACACTCATTCAAGAGATTCAGAACTACAAAATTCATACAAAAGGTACGAATTTCTTACACAGTTTATATTTTGCAAGCATTTGCAAGTCATAGCTTCAAGGCTAGGCTGCAGCTGCAGCAAGAGGCTGACAAGGAACTGAACTGGGATAGCAATAGTATTCTTTCTCTGAAGAGCCCCTCCAGGCCTTTCCTCACTTAGACCTGTCAAGTCTCATTGCTCTGAGTCAATGACTCACTCAATTAGACCTCAGCTTATGCACTTCCACACTTCTGCCTCAGTCTGAATTCCATGTATTTGCCATGCTGGGATTCTCCTCTAGATCTTTGCTGTGCCTTGTTCATGGTGTTTCAGAAGGAGCAGACGTGGCAGCAGTGCACATTTTCCGGGCAGCTGCCTGCAGCTCTGTGCTTTCCCACAGACACACGAACCCATGACACGACCTTGAGCATGCCAGATGCACAACCTTCTCCCTCATCAGCTGGAGTCCCATGAGTCAGCGTCAGTATCTGCTAAAAGATTCATGCTTGGAGCATCGACCGAGTGAGCAAAGGGAGTATAATTCAACAAATCTCTTCATGTCTAATTAGACAGTGCTTGCACTCAAGTGGAGCCTACCAGAAGCAAACAGCCAGCACTGCCAGATTCATGGGGACTGGTGACAAGTTACCAACTTGACTGCAATAAATGGAGCTCAATCACTGACTGAGGGAGGAATGCCCGTGGTTCCAGCTTTGTTTCTGAGACTGACTGAGACTGGAAGCCCTGCACATCACGAAAAGCCAGATAACTCATCTCCTCTGTTTCTCAAAGCCATGACCGAATCAAAGGGCTACACCTTGTGTAGGTTCTCATCTTTATTCCCATTTGGACTAGACTCCCATTTCAAGGCACAGTGGAAGACTGTTCAGTAAGAACTAATTATACTGACAAATCACATCCTTTACTGACTGTAATTACACAACTTAAGCATTAACTTTCTCTACTGGACTTTCATGCTGTATGTTACTTCATTTTGTGACACATTCCTAGGACAAATGGAAATACAAAATAATAAAAGCTGAAAACCATAAACTCAGGGAAGCCAAATTAATTTAAGCATCCATCTGGTAAGTCCTGCTATTGTTTCTCACATGGTACTTAGCAGACCATAGTTATTTTCTATAGTTCAAACCACTGCATTATTTCACTAGCACTTATACTGATTAATTAAAATGTCATGTCAAAAAGCATCAAAGCATAAATTCTGTTAAATAGGGTATTTATTACCATCATCACAGCCTAAAATTGATGCCTTGATTGAATTTTCTGCAAAAGCTGTACTACTAATCGAACTGAACAATATTAACAATGTCATGTATTCTGTACCTTGATGGTTGCTTGTATGCTCAGAAAGAAATTAAGCTTAGTGGTGTATGAAGACATAAAACTCACTAAAACAGGTAATTCCAACACAAAGGAAATGGGCATGGAGATGAGTCTTCATTTGGAATCTGTAAGGGCAGTTAATGCATTAAAAACGGCATATTGGTTGTGAAGACAGATGTTCATATAAAGACATTCTGACACTCACAGTTACCCATCAGTAACATTTTTTTAAATTAAAAGAAACAGCTAAAACCTATATAAACCAAAAGGAATGAGGTATTTAGATTTCATGAGTGGTTATTCTTGTATAGGGACTACAAGACTTCATACCAACAATCAAAGAAACCTCTGAGTGTGAAAGCTGCCTTCACTTTCCTTCAGCAGACATCGATCTCAGTGGACTCAGGATAACAACAGCTTTGGGAAATGGCTGTGATGCAAACCTGCATGATCACAGGAAGGCAAATGCTGATATCAGAAGATGATATGCAGCAAATACGTCATGTTGGGGTTTTTTTCTATTCTCTGTGTACAAAAAGGTGAAAGGCTGCTTCTGCATCCCTGACCCCAACAAAGGAAACCTTAGAGCTCTTCCTAAGATAACTTTATGAGGGTGTCACCAAGGTGCTAAACGCTTATTGTCACACTGCGAAAGATTATGGCATAGCAATTAAATCAACTGAATTGTGCTTCTCACCTGGGGCTTGTGTGATTAGGTCCCCATTTTGAACCTGTGATGTTCCTGTCTTCCTTCACCTCATCATGTCTTCCATGGCCACAGATAAGATTTGATTTAAGACAAGCAGCCTAGTCAATAAGAATCCTGTACTGCAGAACAAGTTAAATAGGCTTTTTGTGAAGTACCAATGGTATTTAATGGTGTCTTTAGTTAGAAATAATACCATTCATCCAAAGTGGAATAAGAAAAGCTATGAGAACTTGTAATGATAATTGTTTTGCTCAGAGCCCAGAGTCAAAGGATTTAAGCATTCATTCACAAGAAGAATTGTATCCCTCGTGGATGGAAAGAAAAAGTAAAATCACGACTCAGGTGTTTCCTTAAACAACAGAAAGAAATAAATTAAAAAAACCCAACGGATCACACAAAAAAAGCCCATGATTTTACAGGATGGTGGGGAAGGGGAGAAGAGGGATTTGCACAGTATTACCATACTTGAATCCTGTATAACTGTATTTGTGATGCAATGTATTTTAAAGATCATGCACAGGGAAGCCTAAGCAAACGGAAGACACATCTTTGTGGCTCTAAGATTGCTATCATTTGCATTTCACTTTCACATGCTGACCAAAATGAAAAAAATACAGAACTAGACCAGCACATTTAATTCTGTCCTGTAGAATCTTTCAAGCTCCCAAAATAAGTGTCACTTTCCCTCTGCAATGAAAGCAGGAAAATAATTTCCATACTTTCGTAACAACGCAAGGGTTCAGGACAATCTAAGTCCCTGCTCCAATATTTGAATATAGATTATGAATATCTACTGTGAATTTTCATCCTACATGATTCTAAATATGGTAGAGCATGGTTTTAAATGGGCTTTTTCACACACCATGTCAGTAGCCCTACTTCTCAAGCTGTAGCCAACCAGCAGGATATAACTTAGTCTTTAAATATCTCCTTCCTATTTCTAAGAATTTTCACATTAACCAATAATTGTACTGAAGAACTAATTTCCTCAAAAAATCTACGTATTACTCAGCAATATTACTGCTGTCTCTTAAGAATCTTTTTTCTTCATGTGGAAGCAAGCTTTAAATCTGAGAAGAAAAGCTTATTTTCTAGGCTTGTATGAAGCAAGGAGGATGTAGTAGACTTGCACATCAGTTGTTTCTTCATCATTGAAAAGCCAGCTTGGAAGGACCCAATACCCAATCACCAGACTCCACCAGGATAACACATGAAACTATGAAAGAGTAATGTATTTTCTTTCCTCTTGTTGGCTAGGCAGCATTTCACTTGACTGACACTCTATTTAGAATGACCAGGCCAAACAGAAAGTTGAGAATTTTAGTCTGGGTGAAGACACACACACTCACATAACTGCACCGCTTCCAGCAGCCAAGCTAAATTGCCCAGACTTAGCAGGGCACCTCCATGCTGCCACTGCACAGGACTTGGTGTGCATTGAATAAGTACCAGCATAGAGAGAAAAAAAACATTTAATAAATCTTCCTCTTACAACCTCACTTGCTCATGAGAGTGGCTGAAACAGCCTTTGCAGTTAGATGGGGCAGGATGAATGTCTTTGGTGGTTTTGGGCACACAGTCAAAGTATTCTGAAAATGCAGCAAACAAGAAAGGTTACCTTGAAAGCAAATAGCAGGAGCCAGTCCGCTACTAAGCCACAAAAGTACATCCATTAAGGATCTTGTAATGTCTTATTTGGAAAAGCTGTTAAGTACCAAATCAATGAAGATACAATTTTAGATCACTGAGTAAGAATGCAGCAAAGATATTCTAGTCATTTTTGAAAAAACAGACCAATTCACAGAACTAGGAAAAAAGTCCTGTCTGCTCTTTTATGCAGACCAAGATGCCAGGTTTTGAGTAATTTATACACAGCATCAGGTCACAGGGGATTTCAGAACTCTACAATGAAGATGAAGGAGAAGCTGAAAACATAGAAGTTGAATGCAACTGCATCTCACAGCATGAAAGTAATGTACATGAGGGGTCTTTCCTCTTTCATGGCCCTGCAGAAGAAAGCAAGAGCACTAGGCATCATTAGCATCCAAAAGCTTCTCCCAGAGGTGAGAACCCCAATGGATTTCCCAGAACCATCATCTGTCCCTGCTCTATTCTTCCATCCATAAGACTGTTTCTAGTCAAGGTAAAACAGACCAAGTCCCCAGGCACAGCTGAAACAAGTGAGGGACAGATTCTTTTTGGTTTCCTGACCTCAGTCCTGATTTTCTCCTCATCAGATAGCACACCTTTAGGGTTAGTCTGACTGGCATGATGTGAGAAAGCCCCAGATGGTTTTTACAGCTTCCAGATAAGCACTTTGCCTTATCCTGGCACAGCCATTGTGCCAGTATCTGAGAAAGCTGTGATGTAGAGCTGACTGTTGTTTTTGCAGCAACAACATTTGCCAATATTTACTCAAGGAAGAGGAGTGGCAGATGGTTACAAATGAGTCATTGGTAAATAATGCAAGAATATTTTTTAGCTCACCCTGAAGTAATCCCTTGGGATTGCTGAAGATCCCTAGGAGAGAGACAATATCGATACCATGGAAATAGATTTAAGGAGAGTCTAGTTACAAATTCAGAGGTAGAATCTTGATTTGAAGTAAGTTTTATACTGCTTCTTTGTTTCATCACCATCTATGTTTCCAAATAGAAATTTTTATTGACTACATTTGCAAATGCCTGTAGTCCTTGAAGCCAGTGTTCCCGAAAGCTCAAATTGGGCTCATAAATAATTTTCTACACATAAGTGAGTGTAATGCCTTTTTTCCCCCTAAATCAGACATTGCAACACATGCATACTCAAAATCAGACATAACAGCAGCTGAACCACTGAGCTGAGCAAGTAATTGTGCCAATGTGATGTGACTCATACCTTAAATAAGAAAAATCTTATAGGGCCAGTATTCTTATCTGTTGAAGTAAATTTTCTCTCCTCCACCACCACGGTGTAGCTATTGCTTATGGATTCAGGCTTAAGGCAGCATCAGTAAAAAATCAGAAAATCTAAAATAAATCTATGTGAGTCAACAGTAAGGGAGTGGATTTTACTGGGAGCCTCCATTCATTGTGACAGAAAGATTTCAAAATGAAGGCAAGTGAAGGCAAGGCTAGACAAAAAAAAATGTCAATTATGATTCCTTTTTAGAAATTCAGTATATTTCATGAACATGCCTTCATTCTACTTCCTTCAGTGGATTGACACGTATTGTCCTTGACTTTAAGCCCCAGCCACAGTGGGCTCAGCTGTGTGCTGTACTTCCGTAAATTCCCATCCACCCAGTACCATCTTTAACCACAGCAATCAGCCAGCCACCATATGACTTAGTTGTTTCCTTACCAGCTTGTGCCTTATCAACAGGATAGATACACATAACAGAAGCCTTGCAGAAATTTTTGGAACCAACAGAAAAACAAGTTTATCTAATTAGTCATTGAAGGAGGCAGTGAAGTTTCTCAAAAACTTTGAAATGTTCCCTCTTTCAGACTTCTACTCCTCACTTGTGCGTCAGTCAGTAGAGCTTTAGATCTGAAATTTGGTGCTGTTGCTGCCTAGCAGCATGTACACAAGGCAGCAACAAAAAGGAGTTCTGCTGATGCCTAGAAAGCCCCAGCTCAGCATAAAGCCATTGTAAACTTGACTAGATGAGCTAGCATTGCTCATCAGTCATCCAGAATTAGCATTGCACTGCTGAGTGGCTGAAAAACACAATGGTCCATTACCAGACAAAATATAAAATCAGAGCTGACTAATAGAACTCTGCCTTTTTCCTACAACCAGAACCGAAACATTATATTCTACAGGTCATAAGCTGCACCAGTTCTCCGAGAGCAACCAACAACTAAAGAGCTATAGCAACTCTATTCTTTTTTGCCAAGACCAACACCTCACACAGCAAGAAATGTTTAGCCATTGGGGAGCAACCAAAAATCATGAAGAAAACCAACAAACTGCAGCTGTGTTTCACTGCTAGTTGGTTTTTGTTAGTCATCTTTACTGATCTTATCCATCTACTTTAATCTGACATCTGTGTACAGGCACATTTCTCATGTGCAAGTGAGAGACACACACTTACAGCTGTCTGATGCTTACCTTCCTGTATGAAATGGAAGTAGAGATCCCTCTATAAGCCCCAAGCCTCTAATCAGACAATAACCACATCATAAGTTGATTCTGATGATCTGAAAGACAATGTCACTTCCTAGAGTCATTGTGCTGTCTCATCAATGTAAAAAACCAGTATCTCCTAATCAAGAAAAAAATTATTTCCCAAACAAGAAACATTATTTTGAAATTTTTCAGCTTACAGTGTCCAAGCACACTCAGATTTCTCCCCTCAGAATCATTCTCCCTATTGGTAATTGTATCTCCAGACAACTAGCAAATTACAGCTTACAAGGTGCAGAAGCAAGTTACTGTACAGATAGTGCTCTGGTTGGAGAGACAGTGATGTATTCACTTGAGAGGTGCCTGGCACTTGCCATCGACCACCATGACATGCTGATCAGTACACAACACAATTTATCAGCCAGATGTTCCAGGCTGGAATTCTGTGCCTTGTAATCTGTGCTCTAAAAATGCTGTATTTAGCTGCTGTTGGTACCTGCTAGACTATAGTTTGAAAGTTTAAAGTGCAGAAAACTCCTAAACTACCAAGAGCAAGCAAAGACGTTATCATTAATTTAAAAATAGGTCTATTTAAACATACATTCCTACAGAGCAAAATGCAGCCAGGTAGGTTGCTAAAACTGCTAGATACTAATGATCACAATGCCACATGTGTTACACCCCGTTGGCATTCCAGCAGATGTTCTTTGCAAAGTGCCTCTGACAGCCCAGCAGCATTACCAGTAAAATTTGCAAAGGCATTGTCTTAGAAAAAGCTACAATTTATGGCAAGCAAGTGCAACAGAACGATGCCAGTCCCCCACCACCAGAGTAAACCTACCTAATTTCAGCAGTGCTTGTCAAAATAATATGACTTTGGATAGAAACCTAAGAAATTTAGGCTGGTCTGTACCCTGCCTATTCTCCTTTTACTTCTGTTCAATTGGTTGTGAGACAGAAACAAGAAGCAGCGCTGTGGCCTGCATCAGTAACTAACACAATCGTTGCACTTCCGATGCAAATAATTTTATAGTAAAATGAAATACTATGCAAAGGGAAATTACACTAGTGAAAAAGGTTAGGAAAAGGACACAGTCAGAGTTCTATAAATAACAAAATAGTTCAAGAAAAAACAAAATAATAATAATAATAATAAAAAAAATGCTGTGTTCTGTTACAGTCTGGTTACTAGGAACCACATATGAGAGGCAAAAGTGAGAAAGGCCAATAAATCAAACCTTTTGTTTTGCTACAGTTTATTTCTAAAGCTTCTCTCTTGCTCTGACATAACAGATAGGCTCTTTAATTGAAAGTTTATAAACTTAAATACATATTTCAAAGCTGTCCATCACTATGGCATTTGGATGGCTTTTGAGAAATACATAATTAAAGCAAAATCATTGCTCTGGCCACTGCCTTCCTGGTGTGTTCAAAAATGACCATCAGCAGAGAACATCCAAGGCCTAAAGCAGCAGAAAGACTCTCCTTGTGAGGAAAAAAGAGACACCTGAATATAATGTCACGCAGCCAACACCTGGCAATCTGGGCAATGTTGCCTTCAGGGCAGAGGAAAGTTAATTGAAGACAAAACATTTACAGTAACAATTAATAAATTGGAACTAGTCATAATTAGATGTCCGACACTTTGATAGATCTGCAGTTTGATACACTACAGATATACTTCGACAGTGTAGTTAAAATATGGAAGTGTTTCAGTTCTAACATTTTAACAGTGGGAAAATGTAAGACTCACATTCCTGGGTGGGCCAGACGACTGCTGAAATTTAACATGTATGGTAATTTAATTGAAACATTACTACAGAGGTGGGGTGAAGACAGAAAAAAACATTTCAGTGGGGCATTGACCAAAGGAACCACTACTTCCCTGCCATCCTTCCCCTGGCTGCATTCTGTTTTCTAGGAATCACAAAGATTAAAAAAAAAAGAAAGAGGAACCTGAAAAACTAACAGTTTTGTGGTTGGTTACTACTTAAAATGCCAGTATCTCTAGATCCATTCATTCAGAATGGCCTCAAACTTAAGACAGTGGTTCCAGTTTCTGTAATTCATCTTTACAAAATGTGAAGATTTCCCAGTTGTATTACAACTTTTTCTAGGCAGGATTACACTTAAAAGTCCTTTGATTCTTGACTTCGAAACTGCATCATAAGAAAGCATCTCATTGGTTGTCCACAAAACTGTGTTTTCAGAGTTTCACACTAATTAGAGTTTGGAATAAAGTAAACACGATACGAAAAATATTTCTGTGCATCTGTGTGCTTGGGTCAGGACAGCAAACAACTGAACTCGAACATCTTTTGCAATGTGAGCTGGAGACTGCTCTGCTGGACAGCAGGAGTGAGGATGCACTCTCTCATGCTGATGTAGACAGGCTGCTTGCTGAGCCACTGTGGGCATTCAGAGCATTTTAGGGACTTCCCCAGAGTTCAGTCTTCTATTTAAACACTGAAAAAATTACCCTATCCTTTCCTTGGAGTAAGTGACCTACACAGGGTACTTCAACACTTTTCCCCTTCTCTCTGTTCCTTGTACAAAGAAATATCCTGTTCTTCTACACAGGATAAGCATTGTGCCTGCTCTGCCATAATGCCTGTCGGAAGGCAAGAGGAAGCACTGGCATTGACAAGGCATCCCTAATCAGCTCAAACCTTCTGCCTCTTGCTTCCAAGCCACCAGCCCTTCTATTTCTGTACAAGCTTCATGATCTCTGATGGCATAATGCAGCTGTGGTGCCTTGCTTGGGTCTCCAGATGCTTCATGTTTGTGGTCTGTCTGTTACACTGGCTACCAACCCATTTCCTCATGCAGCTTAGGGTGACCTGATGAAAATGTACATACTTGGGGATATATGCAGTTGCATTATATGCACACATTAGGATTTGCCCTCCTGTGATATCTCAAACTCTAAAAAAGCATTATATTTTGCTTGAAGAGTATACTTCATAAGCTTGCCATTATAAACAGTGATGTTTGATAGGTACTTCTCATTTGCAAAATGAAATATGTGGTACTGCATTTAGAATTAAATGCATAGGAGTAGCTAAAAGCAATGAAAAACTCAAACTCTGTCAGCAGTATTACTGGCACTCAGCAACAGCACGGAATTTTAAAAAGCAATATTATTCATATATCATTGCAGAGACATTAAACGCACTGGAAATGGAAGAAGAGGTGGGTACTATATTCTCCCACAGTCAATCAGAAGAAATGGAGAAAACCACTTTAAAAACCTCCTTGTTTAGAACCTAAAGCCTCCTTCAAGTATTACCACAGAAGTCTCTACTAGCCCATGTGTGCTACAGAAGGTTTTTCTTCAGCACCAAAGACTACACTTATTTTCCTCTGCTGTCACAGTAGGCATCCAAACTCCCCCTCCCCCCCCTTCCCGTGGAGCACCTTGCACACGATGTTGTCTCTTTTACAGGAAATGGATTTTTGTGTCTGCTTTAGTAGTGACACATACAAAAGGACAAATATATTTCTGCTTGGGATTTCCTGATAAAAACTGCCTGCATTCATATGACACTGTACTTGCACAGTAGTCACCTGCTTTTAGGACATGCCAGAATTACTGTGCATGCATTGCTGTTTCACTCAACATTTTCCAGAATGCCTGTGACAGCATGCCCAGGGTTTCTGGAAGTGCAAACCTGAATCAGAGCTGTTAGGCACTTACGACATTGATCACCTCAGGAATTTCATACATACTTGCATTTTGCTTACTTGGGAAAAGCAGAATAGGACAGAATTGTTATATTTTTGTGTGTTAGCTTAAGTCAAAAATAGAACTACCATTTTTCTATATATTTCATCTACACACCAAGAAGCTCTGGGTTTTACACACAGACCCATTGAATACAGGTGATATCATTCTCAATGCTGGAATATTTATTTACATGTGGGCCTGCTTGCTTACATTAGTTTAAAATCAGATGGAAAAAAAGTGCAAATTAACAGAAAATAGAGACAAGTATAAGTAAAAGAAAACAAAGAGAGACATTCAAGAAACTTCTCCAGGGCACATAACTAGACAGTGTCAATGCTGGAGTCCTAAGACTCAGCAATTTTTTTTATTTGGAGCTTTCAGCTCAAGGAGAATATGCTTTTATCTCTCAGCACAAAAAAATTGTATAATCAATTCAAAATAATTCATACTATCCTCTACCTATAACCAGATTTCCCACTGTATGAGTTGTTCAAAGCTTTGGAATAACCTAGCTGTCTTAGCAGTGATTCATAAAAGCAACAAGAAAAATCATAAATAGTAACAATTGTGGTTGATATCATTTGGCACTGATGCCAGGAGGAGGCTGCCTGCCAAGGGGAACATTCCTTGCAAGTTAGTCCTACAATGTGCTGGCAGCCAGCAGTGCCTGGAACGAATCCGATGTTCTGCTTAGTCGGGCTGCTCCCAAGGCACCAGAGAGACAAGGCAACACAAGGGTGTTTCAGGGAGCCCCTCAGGGTGCATGGAAACGAGGGCATTCCCTCTTCATTTGTACAAGGGAGGCTTTGTGATAAGTGGAAGCATTTTCTCAAAGTTTGTGGAGTAAGATACAGGAAGAAAAAAAAAACACTAGAGAGGTCAGGCTCTGCTTCTCAGGCATTCGTTTGCATCTGTCAGCAAGCCTTAAACAGAACAATTCTTCTTTATTTAAAATACTGTGTTTCACAGAGAGGAAAGTGTTGAGTGTTTTAGCATCCATCTCCATGACAGAGCTGACAGCAAGAACAGAGGATTGTTTCAAGATGTAAAGGATGTTGTAGCTTTTGGACCTGTAAGCATCACTGTGTACTGCAGTAGGAGGGGCAGTTGTCAGAGAAGGGATGTAAAACTAAAGCAAGTCCATGTTCAGTGCAGTTCTTTCTGGAATCCAAAAGGTTAAGGGTAATTTCTTTGAACCCTTGACTTCCGCCACAGAAAAGTGCAGACCCACTCTGCTGAAGGCTGAACTGCCTCTCTATTTTTGATATTTCCTGATACATTTTTAGTATCTGGTAAGGCTTAGGAATGTGTTTTCCTAGTAACTTAGGATCAGATTAAGACAGTAGATGTTACCACCATGCCACCTTACCAGAGTACAGCACCTATATGAGTGCTTTAAAACACTTCATGAAGTTTAGAAAAAAATTAAGTATCTTGCATCTCCTACTGTTCATAGTAGCTGTGAACATTTTTATTTCAAACTAAGCTGACAAGTTCAGACAATTTCAGATTTTCTCAGTTCCAGAATAATTGATTACATTTGGCTCTCCATGACCTTAAAGGAATATTCTAAGAGCAATTTCCATGAGTAGCTGAAAGTTGTGATTTTGAAGTAAAGATGGCAAATTCTGCTGCTGAGAACTTATTGAAAACACATATTATGCTCCATGATGCTCTTGATTTTAACTACAACCAAGAAAAGAAAAGAAAGAAAATAATCCCTTTCATGTCACTATCTATGCTTCTTAAAATTCAGCTGAGTTAATAATCACCATCTCGATTCAACAAGCTAAAGATGTGGATACTTGTCAGAATATATCAAGTATCACTGAAACTCTGTAGAACTTCCCAAATTTAATAACCATACTTACACTTTCTTTATTTATACTTTATCTTGGCTGTTGAAATCATCAAAGGTCTTGGTTTCAAGCTGAAATAAAATAAGAACTGAAAACAGAAAAAAAGCTAATCATAAACAGAGAAGTAATTTTTGAGAAGTTTAGACACTTAGAGCTTGAAATAGCTTGGTTCAGGGACCTCTCACTTCTCTGCTGTGTGATAGTACAGAAATGGTGACCCCTTCGAATGCCCAGGTCTGAAAGGAAAACTGCAGTGCCAAAGTCTGCTGAACATCCGAGAACCCATGGCACAAAACTTTCTTCTACCCCTCTCAAAGCCTGTTTATATGGAGCATTGACTATTCTGAAGTCAGGCACATTGTTCCATTTCACTCCTTCTGTCCTGTATTCCAGTCTCTAGCTATGTAACCTTGAAAATCCTTAAATGATTTCTCCTTTCTTGAAAGGACATTTTGCAAGTCCATGTCCAGTCCATGTCTTATTGGTGCAGAACTTTTTAAAGCAAGATGTCAGATAACCTGACTACATGCTTCATGTCTTTTCCTAGAAAAGATGATTTTAATACATACAAACAATATTCTTTTGTTAATTAAGCACAATACCTCAATAAAAAAGACTATTGTATGCTGGCTGATGTTGCAAAAATCTTTCCTTAAAAAAATTACTTTGCCGTTATCAGTACCATCTTAAATACAGGAAGAGCCTTGAAATGCTTTTTTAAGTCCTGAAAACAGAACATTGAAAGTATCTGGATAGAGATGTCACCCTTCTAAGCTTAAAAAGACGAGGATTTAAAAAGACTGAATAGCTCAAAGGACTAGCAATGAAAGACAGACACTTTCACATATAAACTTGTCTGAGTTCATCCAAATACAACAGTAACTGAGGTCATCAAATTAAAAGAAGGTTTGGTGGTTCACTGGAAGCAAGTCTGTGGCTCTCCGCCCAGTTTCTACAGAAAAGATACTCATCAGAAACATGCCTCTATTTGGCATTCTGGCAAACTGGGCGTTCCAGAAAAGACCAAGAAATGAAAATACCCAGGGCAGTTCTCTTACAATAAGAGATATTAGTGGCCTAGCTAGAAGCACGTGGGGAGCACAACCTCCCTTTTTTCAATTGTGGATATGCAATGCAATTCATAATCCAATAAAAGCAGATTTTTATAGTATTACTAATGCAGAATTTTCTAAAAACATGTAATGTATTCAGTAAGTGCGAAGGAGAGTTCATATGACTCACCACTGAATTCTTCATTCCTAAACCTAAACACTGTTTACACCATAATGGGATTTATCATTTTGCGTTGTTGCCGGGGGCTTTCTTTCCTGCAGTCCTTCCCCATAGAGCCGGGCCTGAACAAAGCCGGACTCCTTTTTCTCAGGGATACATTGGGAATGCATCACGCTTTTGTAAGACACTGCTGTCCTACACTCACAAGAGACACTGGTGGGCCTCAAGTACTTCAGCAGACAGTGTTGTCAAAGGCACTGAAGTCACTGTGATGAGTCTTGACCAGAGCTGCCAGGCCAGGGGGAGCATGCAGGTCACTGCATCCACGTGGGCTGAGGCAAGAGGAATTCTACAAGTGATCAAGTCTCTTCTTCCTCAGCTAAGCAGCCATCAGACAAGACTTTTGCACCCCGTTACCAGCTCAAATTTCTTCATAAAGTTCCTCAGTTTTGTGGGCATGCATTTCTTCAAGTGTTAAAAAACAAAGCTAGACACTGGGAAAAAAGGCAAAATTTTTTGAGAATCTACAAATTAATAATTTTTCCTCAAGCAAAAAAATGAATGGAGGGAGAAAAATACCCTTTTCTTTAGATGACTTCTTATACATAAACATATGAAATTCTAGTTATGTTTACATGGCTGTAAACTTTCTGTGATCAGTAACCTCACAAAGACAAGCTGCATTTTCATGAAAAATATTTCTGTACATTGTTTTTCATCAAAGCACCTATGGACTTGGTATTGGGTACTCTCTATTCATAACCCAGTTTTCTGTCGAAGTGATCAAATCAATTCTGTGCCTAGAAATCAAATAATGTCCTTATGTAGGTGTCATGAATACACAAATGCATACACATTATCAGACTGTTTGCCTCTTCTGCTTTAAAAATGGGGAGGGACATGGCACACCAGAGCATTCCAGCTATAAATGCTTTCTGTATATCATTGCATGGTACACTTGCACTCACCAAACTCAGGCTGATGGTAAAAATAACCCTCTCTTGAAGAGCAGACATTAAGTTATCTACTAGGGCTTCCACCTGTTAACATTTTTCAGAGAGGGGCCCTGTCTGGAAATAACTTTGTATTTCATGATGAACTCTATGTGCTTTACTGAACAGAACCAAGATGTGACTCATTGCCCTGAGCTGTGTAAATGCTAAACCTGCTTCAGCCACCGAGGCTCAGATTTGTCTGAAAATAGACAGACATCAGAGGTGGAGCTGAAGAGAGACAACAAAAATCTGGACTCTGGGTTTTTATTTTACCTGAAAGAAATGTTAGTGCTCTCTGAGTAATCTCAAGAAATATGTCACTATAAGGAAGATATCACAGAGTAGGAGCAGCAGGCTCTGCTTTCTAGAAGACAAGAAAATGTTTGTATAGATCTCTGTTTAAGCCATGCTTCTCCCTCCTGCTGGTCACACGATCATATCAGTGAGCACTGGGACAATCACATTTGCTAATGACCCTTTAAAAATTTAAAAATTGAAATGAAATAACATATTTTAAATTTGCATGCAGTATATACATACATATATATAAAAAAATAATATTCTCGAGTTTTTTCAGTGTTGTGTCATGAGATTCTAGAATTCCTTGAGTCAAACTTATCTGAATTTAAACATTATTTGGCTACTGGAATAATAAAATCATGGCATTTTTATATCAGAAAAAATGCTAACAATAGTAATTCTGTTTAATGCAGAGATTGCCATTATCATTGAGAGATAAGACCAAGTAATTGCAACATTTTGGATAATAGTGTTACCAACTGCACACTAGTATTGGTTCTGCAAGAATGAGAAAAAAGGTGCAGTACAGATAAAGATCATATGATGAGGTCTTGCCTGCCCTGATAATACTGCAGCTAAGTTAAATGTATGTATACAGAAAAACAGCCACAGCAGTATATACCATCCTTTGATGAGATCTGCTATGAAAATGTTTTCGTTTTGACATAAAAGAGTCTCTATCAAAGAAGATACAGTAGGGCTGAAGAGTGGGAAGAAGGATTTATTTACCTCAGGAAAGTGGCAGCTCAAGAAGATACCTCAGCAAAGTACAACTGCAAGAATCAAGAAGATCACTACAGAGAGCATAGTTTAGCTGTATCCAATTCAGTGAGGAAGACAGAAAACTGGTGGAGGGCAGTTTTGATTGTTAACAATCCAGAAGCTACACCATGACGAGGTGGAGACTGCACCAATACATGGGCTTAACC
The DNA here is from genome assembly GCA_013398015.1 of Oreocharis arfaki. Lineage (NCBI taxonomy): Eukaryota > Metazoa > Chordata > Aves > Passeriformes > Paramythiidae > Oreocharis > Oreocharis arfaki. The sequence continues at coordinate 943,265 of VZRR01008444.1, read as the reverse complement.
CTCCTCTTTACATCCATACTGTTCTCCACAGTTACCAGCAGTATGAGCTTCTCAGTGCTTCCTCAGCTGATGCCCAGCAGGGGTGTTGCACATCCCTCACTCCCACAGAGCCAGAACAAGGTCACGGCACTGTCTCAGACCCGTGGCCGACTGAGGGGTTGTGTGGTGCCAAGCCTTGTGAATTAGAGTCAGCTCCTGACTCATCTTCAAGGGCCCTGATTCTTGGACCAACCAAGACATACTTTTCTAGGAATTTTAGCAGATGCCCCATTTCCCCACCTTGCATTTTCTCCCCCAAAGAAAGAAATAACCTGCAACCACTGCAACATACAGCAGCTCTAAGTGGTAGGCAACAGTTCATTTTCCCACACGAGAGACACTAGAGCTCCAGCCTACAGCATTCTGGCAAAGGTACTGGCAGCAAGACAGCATTGCTTTCCAAAAGGAAAGACAAGACAGGCTGTTCTGTCTCTTCTATTTGATGGGCATTCCTGACCCTGAACTAGTCTTTAACATTGCAGGGAAAAAATATAGCAACCAAAACTCCAAAAATAATTCAGTTCTGATATATGTACTCTTTCACAGGGTCAGAGCATGCCAGCACAACAACAAACACCGGTGAAATTTCTTTAATAGATTAGTCTGAAAGAGATACAAGCATCCTATTTTTGTCAGAAGAAAAGCAAAAACAAGAACAAACCAAAATTGTAACATCTCTAGCAGCTATTGCCTCAAGGCTTTACTCAGGGACAGGACAGTCCATTTGTGCATGTGCCAGTTAGACAGCCAGTAACAACCGAGTGAAACAGGGCGAGGAAAAGGAATTCTTCTCCATGTAGTTGTCACACTGAAGAATTTTCTTCTTGTATGACTTACATTGACAAAATAACTGCAATCCAGATCTTTAAAAATAAACAATGCAAAAAGCCTGCCTCAAAGAACCCTGAATGTGCATTTGGTGTCCCACAGAAAAACAGTATCTTTATACTTCCCGTCTGCATGTCTTATTTTAGATCACAGAAAGTATTTTCACAGATCACTCAGTAGAATGAAAATCTACGATTTGATGCTACAAGATCCCAAATATCTTTTGTCCACTAAAACAAAAAACATCTGATGGTGAAAACCTCATGGTTTTAGTTGCTGTAAAACTGGATTTGATTCGGATTTTTAGCAATCTTCAACCTTATTATTTTTGAATCCTTCTCCTATTTTGTGTATGACAGCAAGTGTGGATGTACAGATTTCAGAAATACAGAACGTTTCTGACAACTATATTATGTTGTTATCACAGTTGGTGTTGTTGACACAAAGAAAGCTTGCAATAAGGATGCACTACACTTGCAAGAAATCTGGAGGAAATATTTGGTGAGTTGTCTATACATGCTAGAATCAATGGGTGTTCAAAAGATTGTAGTAATCTAGGGATTCTGTGCAATAACTCAGTGTCCCACAAAACTTAAAATAGAACAGCCTCCTAATTGCTGATGTTCTATTTCAGATAGCTTCAAGCCAAAGCCTGGGTTAAGTTCGTATTTGAATCCACTACAGCCACTGCCCCAAGCAATAGACACCTGGTTCTTTCTATACTAAGAGTTTCATTACTTCGCAAAGTGCCAGCTAAAACCCAAGCACACCTGCTTGGAATTTTTGTGTGTGTGTGTTTTGGGGGAGGCAGGGGGTTTGTTGGTTGGTTGGTTTGGTTTGTTTTTTAAAGACTATTCCTAACCAGATCTATGAACAGTGGTAAGAAAAGCTGGAATCTTCTGCTTTTATTCCTATAGTACCTGCACATCATCTGCCACTCTGGGAAAGTGCTCTTTATTCTGGCTCCTGATTGAATAACAAGGCTGCAAACAGTCTTTACAAAGGCTCTCATGTCGCATCTTTCCTAATCTGAGTTCCTAGCTTGAGTTCTTTACTGCAAGAAATTATTGAACAGGAAGAAAACCTTTCCTGGCTTTCACCCTCCAATCAAAATATGTAGGAACAGCTGTCAAAAATAGCACTTTATTTATAAGCAGATAAGATTTGAGACAGGTACCAATGTGCAAATGCAGAGCATTCCAAAGCCACTTCATAATTCCTTCTGAGACTCAAACTGTACTATAAAACAGTCCTTTAAGAAGTATGAATTGTCTTACACCACCAAATGGCCTGACATTTCGAAAAAATATTTCTGAAATCCATCATAAAGATGATTGATATATTCTATACAAGTTCAGCCATTTAGCCATCACACAGCTTAAACTGAAGATGGAGAAGGTAATACAGCTTCCCTGACAGTCTTGTTAAGGGAAGCAGTGTAGGACCTTGAAGGCCCCAGTGAAAACCAGGAACCTCTAGAGAAGCAGAGTTCATATTTAAGAACTCCAGCACTCTGCACTGAAAAGCTCATTTCCCAAGCTATAATAGGGTATCTTTTAGGAGTCACCATCTGTGAGATTATCAAGTCTCACAAGCCACCAGAGTACCAGTAACTTTCTTTGCAACAGATTTATAGACAATATCCACAGCACAAAAATATTTGACATTAAACAGAAGAAAATTATGAATCCCTATCTAGGCTGGCACTGGCCACTAATAAAGATAAGCCCAATGCAAAGAAATACATTAATAAACTAGTACATTTAATGGGGACAACAGCAGCTAAGTCAGATCCTGAAAAGTAATGTAGTATTGTAATTAAGTGCAGTGTTTTAATTAAGGGTTGTGACTTGAACTACTGCCTGGGATTTTAGAATTAGAGTGCCCCATTTCTGAGGTTTTCTCCCCAAGTGACATATAGGAATTTGGCATACTAATTTAAGACTTTTTACGACATTAAATAATTAGAGGACTCAGGAACTAGTGTTCAATTAGTAGTAATACAAATGCTTAGAAGAAAACTGAAATTGTAGTCAGAAACCCTGAATGTTAAATTAGCTGGAATTAGAAAGTTACCTAAACTGATAGAATGAAAGCAGATTTTTTCATCAGACAGTAAGCAGACAATATTGTGCCTCTCACAAGAAAAGCCTGACAACAACACCCCAGCCACTGAACAAAAACCACTATGAAGTGTCTGAAGACAATGCAGTCACAGGGGGACTCGTTTTAAGCTCTTCTGGTTGACCCCGGAGCTTGTGGGTGTGAAGAGTTGTCTACATTAGTATTCAGTTTTAAAGTCTCTTTTGCACCACCATTGTCAGGTCCAGCAGAAAGCTACAGCCTAAGAAATACAGATGTGGGCGATGAATTTGTTTCAGACTATGAGCTATTAACACGTAGATAAGTCAGTGGGCTAGGTGGGAGTGATGATACATATGGAAGGGAGCATGTCACTGAGTTTCCAGAAAGAGTTATGAACTGTATTTCTGAACAGATTAAAGGTGATCTGTTTTTAAAGGGGATTTTAAATTAGCTTTCATACACATACATTATTTTTACTTCTTTTTATAAGTCTTTACTTCATATAAATACTTTGAACTGAGAACTCTTGTCTCATTCCCAATGAATTGCATACCCTGGAGTGTTGCTCTTCAAAAACTCGACTTTGTCACAGCTCACATTGTTGCAATGCGGCAGACCATTTGAAATCTAGGGCATCGTCTGGTCTGCAAACCACAGTTACAGTTTCTGGTGCTCCTGCACAAGGTAAACTCACAAGAAACAAGGATAAAGAGTAGTGTGAGCAGAGACTACTCCAGGATTGAGAAAAGCACCTGTTTGCTCCCTCTTACAGAACTGAAAGTTGTACTCTTTCCTCTACCTCAGTGTCTGCAGGCCTAATTCCAAACAAAGGCAAGGCCTTTGTGCCTTTACAGATGACAACACATAAATAAAAATAATAGTTTACACCACCTTGCTGACTTTTTTCATAGTAAACCTATACAATTTCCAGTGCAAGAAGAAATATCTGTGTTTCTGCTAGCCTTCTGTGTGCTACTTGGTATGTCCAGTTCTGCAGCAAATAGAAAATTAATATTGTCTCACATGAAGTGGGCAGACTATTTGTAGAATTACTAGGGGAGACAGCATAAATGATCTGCTAGAAAAAGTCTGCTGCTCTACTCTGTATGTTGTGACAATTGTTGGCAGATGGGCTGCACTGCCCTCACCTGCTGTTGAGGCGCTTCCTATCAGGGATTTAAACCCAACTAAGGGGATATGCTCACCTCTCAGGAGAATGTTAATAGCAGTTTTGTAACAGTAATAGACTATTGTTACCAAAAAGCCTGTTGGAACATCACAGACTATATAAATTCTGTCCAAGAGTCCTGCGTGAGCTGCTTGCCGTCTCCCAGAGTGTCTGAAAACTTTGCAGACCCTGGAAGATACTCTGGAAGATGTTAAAACTCACAAGCAACACTCATGACTGAACGGATGTCCTCCAACTTCCACCCACAGTTGTAAAGCCTCCTATACGTTATTTATTCCTTTGTGTCTCTTCACAAAGGTACCTCAGGCACACCAAGCTCTGTGCAGTTCTCTAGCCAGCACAGACTGTGCACTGGGTTTACCACAGCACTACCTATTGTGGTCAGACACCGTCGACTTTATCTATTGCTGAGCTACTACCTGCAACTTCTACAGAAGAAGTTTACTTGCTTCAAGAAGTTGGATTTAGTTTTAACCAGACTAAGTAAGGTTCCAAGTGTTTATGTACACAGTCCAAGGGCAGCTCCTGCTCTGCTTCACAGCTCCCTTTGCAACATCCAGGAGCACTTCTGGACTGTCAAGAGTGTTTAAGTCTAGACTGAATGTGTTTGGGAATAAGGTGCACATACCTAAAAATATAATTCTGTTGCATTAGTCCTGGTAATGCGAAACAGAGAAGAAGTCTCTGGATTTTTTTTCCTGGTCACAGAAGTTCCTTGAAGTTCAGGGGTAAATTCCTTGCTCTATTACAGCATGTGTGCATTCTATTACCTAATTCAGTGACACAAGGATTTCAGTAAAGATATTTCCTTGAGTGCTTAGGACTTGGATAAAATTTTGCAAAGTTGGGCTAAGTACTTAGGAAATCTGGGTAAATAATGGCTTATGTAGAAATTGCGGAAGACTGAGGTATAAGCTCCACTTTTTTTTTGGTCTCGTTTGTATATAAAACTAGTACCTTATACTGAGTGTTCTTCCACATTGGCAACTATTCATATAAACATTTGAACGATATGCAGAAGTCTTACAACAGTACAATTTACACAGAGTAAATAAATCAACCCCATGTAAGAAAGCTACAACTATGCCAAACATTTCAAGAATGGGAGCTCAGAGAAAAAGAGATTGCCAAGACATAAGTAGTATCACATCATTGCGATCTAAATTCTAACACCTATAGATAAGAATTTAAGAGAATAGATTTTCAGCCATGTCTATTACTGGAGCTAGAGAGGTCAAAAGAATTACCTTAGAATACCCAGAACTGGCAGAAAAGAACCAACAGTGTTGCACACCTTGGGGTGTTGAGACTCAGGTGCTTATTCACAGATGTACCTAAGACCATTGGCTAAAACCTGTAAGATGGAACTGTGAAACTAATTCTGAGACCACTTCTTGACACCTTCGCGTGTGATGTGTAGTTACTCTGTTCATGCCAACTTACATAAAATAAAAGCACATAGAGACACAGTGCTCTCAAATATTTAAAAAAGAGGCAGTACAGACTAAGCCTAAAAATACGACTTAGCAATTTCCAGGCACTACTAAAGAACGAAAAATTGTTTATTTTTCAAAAGTCTCAGTTCCTTCTTTTCTAAAATAAGACTTATCCCATGCCAGCCTCAGAAGAGAGTACTAAACCTTAGCCAATATCCAAACTATCCTTTGAAAAATACAGTGATGAATGAACTTGCAAAGAGTATGAATAGGTATAAGTAATACCATTACTTGCAGAGAAAACAGATCGTCCACAACCAGGGAGATCAATCTACAGGGAGATAAATTGATATTATTATTATTACTGCTAAACAATACTTCCAGTTTCTTAATAACAGTAAATTTTGACAACAAAAAGACAGAAGTATTTATTGTTCATAATCTCAAATCATTATGTGTTTTATCTGTATTTCTTGAAGATTACAATGGGAGTTTTGTGAGCTCATCAGTTTTGTAAATCCAAACACTTACGAATGTAATTTTGCCAAAACGTGAATCATGCAGCCTGCGAAATCCCACCCTAACGGGATTTTCATGTGGAGGGGAATGAATGCACCTAAATTCTGACCCAGCACTATTTCATATCCAAAAGGAGTTCCCTTTATCCTCAGGTTACAACAAAAGTAACAGGAAGAATTCACTTCCACATTATTGGGGTGAAAAGAACACCCACAGTCTCCTACCATGAGTGGGAATTCCTAAGTAGGGAACCTTCCTCTGAAAGTGTCAGGACTGGCCACAGTCTGATTGAACTTGAAGGGGTCAGTGGTCTATCTATATGACAACTGCTACCTTCCTGTAGAAAGCCTGTGCAAGTATCTGTGCTCCTAGGAAAATGCACAGAGGAAGTACTTTGTATTTCTTGTATCAAATAAAGGTATCTTTCTCTGCTTTTGGAATACTAAGAAGTCTGAACTCAGTATGGCTGTAGGATGCTAGCTGGGAAAGAAAAAAGAGAAAAGAGAAACATCCTGGAGATTTTCATAAAGCTCTGGAGCATTCCATACATATGGAAACATTTGCAGTAGCACTAGCAGTAGTGCCAAATTACTTCTTCTCACTGTAAAAGCTATCTTCTGGCCATGGCACCTGCAAGAGAATACATTTCTAAGGTGTCAGCTGCCATCTGATTTTGCAGGCCAAGGGGGCAGTGACACCTTATTTCCCATGTATTGACCTTCTTGAAATTCAGTCTACAGAGACCAGAAGGTGAAAGTAGAAAGAAACAAAACTCCTTTGATTTGGTGTGAGGTGGGAGAGCCACACACTGGGCATGGAGCAAAGAAGCACACTTCTCCATTCTGTAGTTATTATCAGCTGCACGGTTAATTCCCCGGGATGCTCCCGAAGTGTCTGTACATTCTAATATACTCAAAGTAAGCCATATCTTAAGAGTATTTAACATGTTTATAGCAGGCTCAAAGGTCATTGGAGGCAATTATCACCATTTTAAATATAACGCAATTTATGTTTGCATGCGCTTTCCAGTTGTTTTGTTATCAGCAAAAACCCCCAAATTATTTTATCATAGTGGCTACTCCTCTTCTTAGGTCTGTTTTTTGGTCTCAGCTTGTGTCAGAGTTGAATCTTTCCTAAATTACTCTTTCCAAATGAGTGTCATCATTATCATTGTTGTCTTGCCCCTCCCCCCCTTTTTTTTTACCTTTTATTTGCTTTTATTTTTTCTTGTCTTCTCTTGTTTTATCTTTTTCTTTTTCTTACACAATATATATTAGCAGTTTTAGATTTTATCACAGAACAATTCAGCCTGGGACACTATGCACAGGTGCTGGGCCAGATTCTTTACATAGCTCTTCTGGAACAAGGCACTTCAACCCTCTGCCTCTGGCAGCTGTCGTTCTTCTAGTCCCGCATTTATTAGGGATTTCTCTGTCTGCTGTCTGCATGTCCACACTCCCTCTTGCTCTACTGCTGTACCACCCAAGTTCTTGCCTTTATGCACTTCCTGCAATTCCAGCCCTGGACAGGAGAGACCCCGAGCAGAATCTAAGCTATGTGGATTCAGCATATTGGGCTGTTCGTGGGTTAGGTGGGCTTTGCTTTTTTGTTTGTTTGTGTGTTGGGTTTGATTGGGGGGTTTTTCAGTAGGGTGTGGGTTTTTGGGGGATGTATGTGTCCTTTTTGGGGTTTTATTTGCTCTTTTCCTAATGTTTTCTTAATGTTCTCTTAGAGATGCAGGTCTGAGTTGCAACGCTACTCCTTCCTATTTCGTGGGGGGAGAGAGCAGACTGGCAGCAGCCAGGATGCAGTGTTTACACTTCCTCCTTCTCTCCCCAGTGGTGTAGACTGCTGCATGGTTCCGTATGATCTGCTGGATTTCAGTGCAGCGGCCATGGTTCCCCACTCAGACAGCATCTCTGTGTTCATCTGCTTGCACCCACTAGAGGCGTGAAAAAAGAACATGTCTCTCAAGACTAAAAAATCAGCATCTCTACTTCGGATTTTTGCATCTGTGGTATTACCATTTCTTTAAAAATACATTCGTGTTCTTTTTGCACTCACCTTTTTTTTGTTGTTTTTAAGAAGACTAATGACATTTGTTTGCTAGTGTGGAATTTGACATAAATTTTCTTAAAGCCTAACCACAAATGCACAAATTCAACGACCTTGTTACCTGATCTACCTTATTATCCTTATCAATGTCAAGGATATAATAATCTCTTTCCTATTCCATGTAAGAAAGACCTCATGCAATGACATCTGCTCTTGCATTGGCAGGTTTATTTCCTACCATTACACGTGGTAATTGATACATATATCCCATCTTAGCATTGGACATTCAACATGCAATCAATGGAGTGCCCAGAGTATTGGAGCCCTTTCTACAGCCACTTGAAGGGCATGTGCTCTTAGGGTTTGAGCCTCACAAATCCATGAACCATGATTCTCTGTGTACTTCAGATATTAAACTAACGCTCCTGTATTTTGCAACGGGACAGTTAAAAGGAGAACCAGACTTCAGTGTACAGTAGTGAAGGTTACTAAGGTCACCCCAGGAATATCTCAGCTGCAAGATTTGGAAAGCAACTGTGCCACAGTGATACACTTCATAACCATCAAGGACTACAATCAGTCCTCAGAAACTCACTGCCTGTACAGAGCTTTCCTGACAACAGCTAGCGCAGCAAATGGCCTTCCCTGCTCGAACTCACATTTGGAAATACACTTAGTGACATTATTTTAAACTCTTCCTGAAAGTTATAGAAGCGCTGGTTTCCTACAGCAGCAGAAGGAAGCTGACATCCCAAGGGGTTTGTGTTGTGGACATGTGAACTGTATGTACTCAGATGTGTGCGCACGTGTGTGTAATTTCTTAAAATGTTTTGCCTCAGTTTTAACCCATGTTTTTCCTCTCCTTTAATATTAATTTGAAATTAAAATATAGAAAGCACATTTCCTATGTTCACTGTTGTTTCATGGACAAAAAAAAAATCTCTTTTTATGAAATCTCTCAGCTACTCAAAGCAGTCCTGTCAGTAGAATGCTCAAATGATGTTCCCAAAATAAATTTTCTCCCTGTCTCAGTCCTGTGCGCAGAATCTGTTTTCTTTACCTCATTTTCAGATCTAATTTTCCCAGGGTTTCTATTGCATTATATTCTCTTTGCCTTTGCTCCCCGTCTCCAAGAGAAATGCAAATCTAATTAAAGACACATGGCTTTTTTAGGCTATATTAGTTAGAGACATTTTGATTGAAAATAGGCTTGCATGAAGCCATGGGAAGTTGTTTCCAGGCTTCTTTTTTGGGAGAGAGATGCCACAAACTTACTCCCAACCTACATGAAGGAGATGCAAGGAAAATATTTCATAGAGAGTGTTATAAATACTGCCACCAGTACAGGCTGGGGGCTGATCTGCTGGAAAGTAACACTGCAGGGAAGGATCTCAGCAGTCATGGTGGACAATAAGCTGTTGAACTAGCAGTGTGCCCTCGTGGACAAGAAAGCCAAGGGTATCCTGAGGTGCATTGGGAAAAGCACTGCCAGCAGGTCGAGGGAAGTGATCCTGCCCCTCTACTCAGCCCCAGTGAGGGGCATCTGAAGCACTGTGCCCTGTTCTGGGCTCCTCAGGACATGAGAGACATGGAGTTCCTGGAGCAGGCCCAGAAGAGGGTGACAAAGATGATTAAGAGACTGCAGCATCTCTCTTATGAGGAGAGGCTGAGGGAGCTGGGCCTGATCAGCCTCAAGAAGAGACCACTAAGAGGGGAATTCATTCATGTATATAAGTATCTGAAGGGAGAGTGATGAACGGATGGACCCAGGCTCTTCTCAGTGGTGCTGGGCAATAGGACAAGAAGCAACAGGCAGAAACTGATGCACAGGAAGTTCCACCTGAACATGAGGAACAATTTCTTAACTGTGCAGGTGACCAAGCACTGGAACAGATGGCCCAGAGAGGCTGTGGAATCTCCCTCACTGGAAATATTCAAGAACTATTTGGATGCAATCCTGTGCAATGTGCTCTATGAAGACCCTGTTCGAGCAGAGAGGTTGGACCAGATGACCTCACCTGTGATCCCTTCCCAACCTTACCCATTTTGTGATAAGCACGTAAATCAGGTGCATGGGAGTACATGCATTAATATAGGTATTTATGTACATATATTTAATGTATAACGTGCATACATTTAATATATGCGCAATTCTTTTCTTACAGCTCATGTTTTGCGTAATAAAAGCAAGCGTAGCATTTAGAACTTTGTTCAGCAAGCAGTCCCTGCCACATGAGTAGATGCAAGCCCACTCCACGACCTGATCCACAGCTGTGCTTCTCAGATCACTGTATCCATGGTTGTCCATAGCACCAGGACATGATGACACAGCACACGTTGTTTTCCCTCACATTATCACTAATTATCAAAAGGGAACAGTACTGTGTTTATACAATATATATCTTTGTTGCAACAGAGATGAGTCAATTCTAGGAGAGTAAAGGCTCATTTACAGAAAAGAGCATGTAACAAGAACAGCAGATAAGTCACTTTCATGTCACACATGATCACCCTGAAGTTTCTTATTACCCAGACACAAATTTTGGTCCTTCTTTCTTGAATAGATGTGCTAGAGCAGAACCATTTCACAGGAACAACATGAAGATGCCCAGTCAGGCTGCGTGTGTCATCCAGCACAGTATCCTGACTCTGACGGTGGTCAACAGTAAATGTCTACGAAACAGTACAAAAGGAGCTCAACAACAACATAACAATTTCCAAACTACATATGTTCAGCTGAAAAATCCAAAGCTGGGGATCTTCTTGAACTAGAAATAGGGTGTCTCTGGGTTTAATAGACCCTGCTAGGTCTATCTGTCAATTTTTTCAAATGGCTTTTGAACTATTTTCCTAAGTTTTTGGAATCAATAACTTTTTTTGATGATGATATAGTGAAAATATATCTCTACTGAAGTTATAAGCACTTAACATTCAGAAGCCCTTATTTTGTAATTTACAGCAATATGTAGCACTTTTTAAATTTTTTTTTTTTTTTAAATTCTTCAACTAAAGTCTGAACAGTTTTAGCATCTACTGGGAGGAGGAATCTTTTACACTGCAGACTAATTTTTGGACTCCATGATCAAGTACAGGAACAGAAGCTGAAAAGCAGAACCAAATCAGGCATCAGCTTTTAAGCCTTTGGAGGCATAAAACACGTCTTTCAAACAGCAGCCACAGCAATGTCTTCTTACAGAATAAAGCCCAAAATTTCTTCAGTTAGGCAGAAACAACTTTATCCAAGTTGCTACATTTCCTATTTTGAACAGCTCTGAAAGATAAAGGTGTCATTTAGTAGCCCTCCTACTAAATCTTTCAGTGATGGCACAGTAGCAGAATCACTGTGACTCAACTCTAATATACAATCCTAATTTGAGAGACTTGTGACTTGAAATATAGGAGTCCTTTCCGCTACAACTTGCACTTTTCAACAAACTGAAAAGCGTTGATGCTTTTACCTAATGACATATAAATAATATTCTCTTACATGTACCACCATATGACCTTAAAGAAACTCAAATTCAATAGTTTAGACAGCAGAGTCAGTTCAAGAGGTTTGAAATACAGTGCAATCAATTCTCATCTGCTGACAGAACACAGGATATTTCCTTTAAGCAGTTTGAAAAGAAAAATAGAATCTATTGCTCCCACCTTCACCTTGACAGTGTCCCAGGACAACAAGTACCCTGTCTCTTTCACAGCCATTCTTGCCTGAGCTATCCTAGAAAATTTATCGTTCTTTCACAATCGGTAGGAAAAACGCCCTACAAATTATTTTCCTTCATAAGAAGTCCACATCTATAAGAGGAAGGCCTTTCTAATGGCATTTCAATTTGTAAGACTTTGGTGTGATTTTCCTTGTTTGTTTCTAAAAGCCAGATTTATCCTCATGCTAACAAAAGGCCCTAAGCCTTGTCTATAATGCAGTGAACAAGGGTACCACTTACAAAGAATTCTATAACCAGTGGCCCACTAGAAATGTGAACCACATGGCACTCCCCTGCTCTGTCAGTTGCCCTTGCTGCTTTGGCTCTGTACTCCTTTGGCCTGAGGGTCACTGCTTCTCTGTGTGCCTGGTTGACACGCAGCTAGTGCTGCTCATGGAAATCAGACGCCTCAAAAATCTGCAACAGCTCCATACAAGTGAATCTACCAGCAAGCAGAATCTGTTGAGCCTTTACTTTTTCAGGGCTATGATCCACGTAATATTAAAAGCTCTTCTCAAGCTCTTGAATCAGAATTTGCAGAATGTGGGGTCTAAACATTGGTGAATTTATTTCTATTGAGAGAAAATGTTCTGGCAGAATTTCAACCAGACTTAGCAATAAGCCCCACTAATTTTCTCACAAATGTTCTTCTTATGGGTTTTCCTGATAAAACTGTGATCCCAACAGATTGATATTGGCAGAGTTTAGATATCCACTTGGATCTGGAGTAAGTGCACTACTACATACTTAAAAATATAATTGAAAAAAATAGCCACACTTCTGTTGTTCAGGCGCTAGACAGTTAACATAAACTGTGCTTCTTTCTGCAGTCACAGTATTTGTATTTCATTCCATCACTCTGACAAAAACATGACAGCAGTTACCTTTCAGAACAAACTCCTAAAAGCTCATATACTTCCAACTATTTCGTCCCTTGCTGTGCTGAGGATGGCTTCCCAGGCTACCACGGCTGCTTCTCTTCTCCCATATTTGGAAATTGGCCTTCAGCATGGAGATCCCTTGTGGGTTCATGTTTAAATTCCAGAGTCACTGTTGCACATTACCATTTCCTTCAGCTGATGTAAATCAAATACAGTATGAGTGAAAAACGTGAGTCTAGGCTTGGCTAACTGATTTGCAAGGGGAACTGGGATGAAGGCAGAAAGTTTGTCTCAGGAAGCAACATTTCACAAGCACAGCGTGCTTTGCACATTGGGACATTGCTGAGGCTATTGCCTCTCTTTTGGCACCACTTTGCACACACTGTACCATTGACTTGGCAATGCTGACACAGTATGCAACAGCAGACAACTCACATGGAAAGTCTCGTTGCCTGGCATCAGGGACATTTTTCTATACACAGAGCCCAAAACCAAAACAGGAATTTACTTTCTTTTTTTACATTTTAGGGCATTTTAGGGCATTTGCAGCAAACTTAGCAGCCCATAATTTTTGCTTCTCAGCCTCCAGCAGCTTCAAGACAGCAGAACCAAATCAACTCCTAATTTCAAAAAATGTTAAAATTTTTATTAATCTACTGTTGCCTTTTGTAAGTGGACTAAATACATGATATCATATTGCATATAATGCCTTATACAGGAATTATTTTGAAACATTTTAACAGAACTAATAGTTTATAGCCAAGCTCCTTTAAGACAGGATTTATGAACCTCTTATTCCTATCTCTGAATACGGACATGGCAATGTCACCCGTGTAATGGGGCAAAACGCCACTAACACTTGACACCTCCAGGAAAGCAAGGCAAAGCACAGGGATCTTCCCTATGGATAAGTGATTCACAGTTTCATTTTTAATTGCTAGGAATCTAGCTAAAGAGGAGACCAAGAGAAAGATGATCATGTTTTTGGTATATTGAAGAGATTCTAAAACAAAACTTAAGGACATACCACGCCATGAGAACAGATTGTTCAGGCCCAGTAATGCAGCATGAATTGATGTCATTCTGGATTCTTCCCTTGCAGCAGGATAAAACTCTCGCTACAATCCTAATGATCTTTAAAACCATGAGTGCCAGCGTTGATTACACAGTCCTTTCTGTAACACCACTGCATTTTATGTGGAACAGGGAACAAAAAGCAATCTTACAATGAGTCCTACTGAATTCTCCCCAAGTACAAGGTCCAATTATATGAAAATAACTGCAAGTTCAGGATCTGGGGGCAGGAAGAAGGAAGTATTTTTGCATTACATTAATTGTCTTTTTCTATTGTAACTACTTGAAGCTCCTCTGAGACACTTGAAGAGTTTTAGTCAAAATGTATTACTGAATACAACACAGATAAGAAACTCATAAGTATGTCAAAAAAGTGTATTTATTCTGTGGATTTATATCTCTACTGTGTATAGAGGGAGTTTATACACAGATACAGAATTTAATACTATCTAGCATTTTGTCTTTTAAGTCTAATTTGGCCATTTAGTATTTGCTGATGTCAGTAAACTCCTGTATCTACTAATATATGGCTACAAATCTTTAGCATGCATACTAAATCATAATTATATAAGCCATAAAGAACCTACAAAAATGTTAAAGATCTCTATAATTATGCAGTTAAAAACCAACCACATACATTATATTGAAAGAGTTCATTATTACTCCTTATAGTACAACTTAATTTCAGCCAGTGGCTTTTCAAGAAGTGTTGGCCAGTCTAAGGGCTTTGACTTTGGGGTGAATTTGAACATAAGCAGAATTGAAGAACCCCCTGAGCCTGTTCACCCCGCAGTAGGGAAATAAATAACTTATGAGACTCCAAACCAGCAGAACACTTAAAATTTCAGACCAAACTTACATTTCCCAATACACACGTGCTTCAATACTTGAGTAAATCAAACCCAATATGACGAACCACTAGGAAAGGAGTTGATACATACAAGCACCAAATATCAAAAGTTGGGAAAAAAACCCTGCAGAGGCATTGATGAACATGTACCCCACATGCCAAAAAAATCAAGTATTGTTTAGATTATCTTGGAGGCTGATTTGGAAACAGAGAACCTTGAAATGGAATTTAATATAATTGCATGCAAGAACACTTAGCCAAGGACTGAGTATCAAGATGTGTTCTTGAAAGGCAGATAAAAAATATTATTATAGGAACGTATTGTAGGAACTTATTGTAGGCATCTCACCTGAGATATCTGTCCATTTCAGTGCAAAGTAAAACAGAGGAAGCTTAAACTGATCAACAGGAGTAATTTAAAACAGCCTTTTTCTTTTTGAGGAAATACAACAAGACTATACAAGAAGTTAGCTGCCACATCTCAGCTGGTAGATGCAGCAGCTCTGTAAACTGCTTGATGACAAGAGTCTTACTGCTCTCACAAAGCATGCTCTTGGAAAGGAATCATGGAGAAGCAAAGGCCGCTTAAAGCTAAATGTCAACATCCACATGAGGTTTAATATTGTTAACTTAAACACATTTGACATCTTCGGTTTATTTGCCTCAATTTCCCTGTGTCCGTGTGTAGAAATGACCATAAATATCAGCCAAAATCACTATTTGCAAAATGAAAGTTTAGACTATTAAAATGGTTACCTACTGTGAATAAAGCACTTGGATTGTTTACCAGGTAGTCAATTATATCGACAAGCTCTGAGCCAGTATACGAGTCAAGCTCCGGAAAACTACTTGCTGCTTCATGAAAAACCAAAGTCTACTGTAGGTCCATAGCAATGCTAGCAAAAGAGCAGAATGACTTTTTGTTTGCATTTACTGTGAATAGACCGTATAATTTTAACTGCACATACACTGCCATACATGCTTTACACGTACATGATAATATATTTTCACCTGCAATTTTTTTAGAAGAAAAGTTGGAAAATGTTTTTTTGAATCTCATCCCTAGCTAGCAATTTCTAGAATAAATACACAAAAACATATTATATGCTTACCTTTCTTTTCTACATGTTTCATGTTCTTAAAAACATTCCCTAAATTTTGTTGTTACAATTGTTGTGATACTTACTCCACAATAAACCACTTCAGAATGCAGTGTAGTTAATAAAGTGTTTTGGGTTCAGAGCAGTTGACACAGTAACTGAGAAGAAAAAATGAATCACAATTGCATTCTCGGTTTCCCAGCAGAACTTCTAGCAAGAAACCCCTTGCAGGAAACAGTGAATTGGCAGCAGCCTTCTCTGCTGACCTAAGCCCCACTATGTCTGCACAGCAACAGAACACAGCTAAAGAAGGGCAGCTGGGAACCAAGTGGTGTGTGGTGAAACAAAGTTCCTATTCTGTTCAACAAAGGAGCTGGATGACAATTGTGATGCAAATTTTCCAGCTGTAATAGGTTGCTCCCATGCAGCTCAGATAGTGACTGACGGTGAGTCAGTGTATAAAAATTCTCAAGTGTTGGTGTCATCGCAGTTCCTAGAACACAGCCAGCCAAGATGCAGAACTAAACAGAACCTACCCTGGTTTCATGGCAAAAGTTATCTAAATAATGGCAAGGCACTTTGACAGGCCATAGTGGTGAAGTTACACTGTCAAACACCTTAGTAATCTGCTCTTTCTTTCTCCGAGGTTGTCATTTATTAGGCATGAAATTTATCCCTCCTGTGCCAGTCACCTACACACTAGAGCTCTCAGCATAGTAATACCATGCTACAACAAACTCATGACAAATTAAAAATTTATGTTTAATGTATGTTGGCTATTACCACAGAATGAAAAAAATCTTTTTTATTTAAAATTCAATCATCCATTGCTTACTCCTTAGATTATCCAAAGTTAATGCTTGATAAGAGGGAAATGCAGAACATCTGCTGATCAACAGCAGCCTCCAATCCTCCAGAAGCTGATAAAAGAGACTCTAAACCTTAAATTTCAACTTATGCTTAAATCTTCATAGGATCAAGACATTTATACAATCCAATTTATGCAATATATGAATACAGCATTTCTGTAAATTTTCTCAGGCAGCTAATTAGTTTTTACTCAGAAAAGTTAGAAGTTGGTGCAGTAAAGGAACAACATCAGATCATTCCAGGGAAAAGTGATTGATCACAACCAAGTGTATTTGCCTAGAAAGCATAATTCTCTAATTAATACTGAAAGCAACTACTGTAGAACAGAGGCTGGTGCTTTGAGCTAATCAGAACGTTCACTTCAATGAAGTATTAATACTAACAAAATACCTTAGGATTGCAGACAACTGCAGGTTCATGAAACTCTTCGCAAATAGTTCAGTTCCACTGCTCCTGCCACTTGCAGCTGCAGTGCCA
Source organism: Oreocharis arfaki (assembly GCA_013398015.1). Lineage (NCBI taxonomy): Eukaryota > Metazoa > Chordata > Aves > Passeriformes > Paramythiidae > Oreocharis > Oreocharis arfaki. Next base: position 926,155 of record VZRR01008444.1, on the reverse strand, counting down.
TCTACCCTGAGCATGGGATACAGAACTCTCCAAAAGACACGGTGGCAGAGGCTGCATTGCAGCCATGCCTTTTGTAAGCACAGTGTCCTCCCTTTTTCTACCTAAGCCTATTGCTTCTGTATTCATGCATCTCACTTACCTCAGTGGAAGTAAAGACAGAATTTCTTTGCTTTGTTAAAAGACTTATGAAAAGAGGAGAATTTATTTGATCATTTGGGTCAGAGAGACATTATGGCCCTAAAGACAATGGAGATTTCTGTCAGCAGAAGAGTCTGCTGACATCAAATTCTCTGCAGAAATGGGTTTAACTGGACTCACCTGAGTTCTTATTAAATACGTAAAGACATGGAAAGAATGCCTTAAAAGCAAATCCTTTCATTCCGTATTAACTTATTCGAGATGCTGGTCACCACTGTTATGCTGACGATACATACTACTTCTCACTAACTCTAACATTTTGAGTGCGAGGAAAGGAAAGGAGATTTTGCATCCCTTTGTTCGTTTTGTTTGATATGCAAACCATATTGGAAGAAGACAAAAGAAATCATGTTTCCATCCTAGACTTTATAAACAGAAAATATCAAATCTATTATTACTTTCTAACCACTTACTAGGACCCGATGAATTAATGATTAACGTAGAATCTGGGGAAACAATATCACAGTAAGAAACTGAACTTTATGAAAAAAGTACCTGCCTCAAAGCTGTTACTCATATGGCATCGATGTGACAGCTATGAATACTGCAAAGGAAAGAGAAAACACTGTAAATTTAGTACTTCAAAAGGAAAAAAAAAAACCAACCAGAAAACCATAAATTACATATACTGCTGTTAATTGCATGGAATTTTGCTGGATGTAGCTTCAAAAATTAGGCAGCCACAGCAACAGCATAGAGGAAATTTCAGTGATGGGCATGCACTACAGTCACATAATGCAGAGAATAAAATTAAAATTTTGTATGGGCAAAAATTACACCAATATAAGCAAAATAGTGAAACAAACTCTTAATACCAACATATCCCAAATACAAGTACAGATTTTGGTCCTGTAGGTAGGAAAAGATTCAGGAGGCCACCAAAAATTTCCATCTGTTCTGTATTTTAATTTGGCTGTATCAACTGTACCTATTTGAGCCACCAAGTAAGCCTTTTATAATGATCAGATAACACTTTTTCATTGAAGACATATGTATGAATATGCATATTTCAGCCATAAGTCAGTATAGAAAATCCTAAATCTAAAGCAATTATTTTTAATCGAAGTGCTTAGCTTATGTGCAAGTCCCACAAATGACTAAGTATGCGGGGTTTATTAAGTTTGCATGCTTCCATAAAACAGAATTTAGCAGATTATTAGACACTAATTGCTTTTTGTAATTCCCAGCTCCTGCACACTGCTGTCCAGAAGGATTTTTATCTATTCTCATTATTACTAATCCATACTATGTGAAAGAGGAACTGCTAGGAATGTAGGTACTAAAACTGGTACCTGCTGTACAGCCAATAGCAAACAACATAAACTACTCTTACAGTCCACAGTTCAAGTAACTTAAAACACTCATCACTGCTGAAAGAGTAATTATGTTTTGCATGCCAATAGCATAATTTGATTATCTGTTATCAAGCCTATAGGTACACCACTTTCCAAATCAAATGGGATCGTACAACATAGAAATTAGTAATATGACTTCTACCACTGGAGATTCAATAAATACACACACACAGATACAATTCCCAGCACACTAAAAGAGAACTGTAACCAAACCAAAACAAAAAAACTTCTGAGCTAAAGGTGTCTCTGGGATTTCTTAACCCCGCACAAAAATCTGTTTCTTATAGCTTTTTAGGCCTACGACTTGTAGCTGTCCCTGTAGCTTCAACCACGACAATGCTGGTACAAGTTACAAAGAGATCCTTGAGCCCACACCAGCCTTACTGATTTAATTATCTTTCTGTATGTCCCTGTGTCTGCTGGTAGGACCGGCTATGTTCAAACATTGCACAGAAAACACATTGTTTGCTCTGGAACATTTCACAGTGAAACCTAGTCTGACAGGGACATTGATTTACAGCTTAAAATAGCAGCACAAGGATTAAAACATTTTAAAAGCCAGCAATAACTTTCCAAATCTGAACCTGTGCTCCTGTTATCAAAGAAAGGAAGAAGGGCAGAGCGTAACTCCTTACGTTTTATTTTATTACCACGAGTGCTGCCAGTGCCACAAGAGACCCTGGCCGGGGCACGCCGGAGGACGGGGAGCGCCCGTACGGGCTCAGACCGAGCTGTGCTGGGACTGGCAACGACACTCGCAGACCGTCCCTACGCGAAAGCGGCGATTTATGTGCCTCTCTCACCACGGTGTGTACTCCTTCTCCCGCCGCCACGCCCCTCACCTAAGTGTATTTAAACAAGCTCCCGCTGTTACCACCAGTCCTAGCGGTAAAACCCAAGCCGAGGTTCACTCTTCCTCTACGTGCCGCCCTGGGCAGCTCCACAGGGTGGCCACGGCCGCCTCAGCGCTATCCCGCCGTGTCCCCTCAGCCCCTGAGGGGCGGCACGCGGGGAGCGGCACTGCAGGGACAGCCCTCCCCACCTGAGGGAAGCGCGGGCGGAAAGCGCCGCCCGCAACCTCTCGCCACTTTTCCTCGGCGTGGGCGGAAGCGTGTGGGGCCGCGCCCAGGGCGGGCCGCACAGGGCCGGCTGTGGAGAAAGCGCACGCCCCGCACGAAGGGGTGCGCCCCAAGCAGCGCCTGGGGATAGTTGGTCCGGCTCGGAGCACCACCTCCCCTCGGCCACCCCCGTAGCAGCAATGCCCAGCTCCACACCCCCGGCCGGGCGTCCACGCTCCGCCTGAGTTCAACGGAGCGAATTGCGCTAGCAGCAGGCGTGGCGCAGGAATCCCGCCGCCCTCGCCCCCCGCTATCCCGGCACCCGGGCATTAATCGTCTCCTTATATGGACACCAGAATGTCTGACGTCACCTCGACTCTGGGAAACCAGCGCCCGCGCAACCAAGCTTGGTTGGGAAGGCGGGTGGTGCGGGAAAGGCAGGGGGTGGAGAGGAAAGGAGGCTCAGGAATGTTGATGGACGTGGCGTTGCGCCACTGGGAGCGGCGGCCCCGGCTCGGCCATTGGGAGAGGCGGCCGGGGGCGNGTCCCGCCTCCGCGAGCCTGAGCCGGCAGTCGTTTCTCCGTGTGCCGTACTCCGCTCCGGGGCGAGGGGAGATCGGAGTGGTCGTTTGGTTTCCCATTCTTCCTCTTTTTCCTCTTTGCGCGGAGGCTGCGGCTTTCTCTGTGGGGCGCCAGCCCGCAGGGACAGAGTTTGCCAGGAGTTTGTGCTGAGTTCGGGCCCCGGCCCCCCACCCCGCCGCCGCCATGCCCGTCTTCCACACGCGCACCATCGAGAGCATCCTGGAGCCGGTGGCCCAGCAGATCTCCCACCTGGTTATCATGCACGAGGAGGGGGAGGTGGACGGAAAGGCCATCCCGGACCTCACCGCCCCCGTGTCGGCTGTGCAGGCCGCTGTCAGCAACCTGGTGCGGGTGAGTAGCGGCGGCCGGCCGGCCTCCTCCGCGCCTTCTCCTGGGAGCGACTTTGGCCGCCGTGGCCAGCTTGGGAGTCTGGCGGCGCCCGCCCGCCCTGGGCTGTCGCGCACAGGTGTCCCTGCCCTCGCCCCCGTGAGGACGGGTCGGGCGTGGTGGCGGGGCCCGGGAAAGGGTTAAGTTGGAAGTCTGTCTGGACCTCTGCCCCTCCCTCCTGGAAGCTGCCTTCGTCTGTTCCCGTTCCGGCCGGCGAAGGAGCCGAGAGAGCCGCGCTGCGGAGCAGTGAGTTGTCCCAACAGCGAGTTGCTCACCGTCTCGGAGCGAAGAAGCCTTTGCCCACCTGAGGAGCGGCATCACATTAAAGTGCAGTAAAAAGCGGTAGTTGCTGCTTCTCGTACCCGCCTCGAAACGCCTCACAGATGGCTCTGATACGCTGTGTGGTTCTCTGCTGCCTAGGAAACTCCTATTTTAAGTGTATGCACTATAAAAGGCAAAATACTTACTTGGCGTGAGCCTATCCTAAAAAACCCAAACCCAACCAATAACAAAGCTCGCATTTCCCAGGCATTTGGGTTTCATTTTTAAATTGGTGAAGGTTGGCCGTTCCTTATCAATGCAGGAGTTGAGGCGGGACAGACCTGTGGTTTCCAGGCAAAGTTTGGAGCTGTAAATTGTTCTTGTTACGTAGCCTCGAGTATGAGATACTGTTTGCTTGTGGGAAGCTAAAGGTGACAGAAATTTGGCCTCGCTCTCTCGACTTCTTGAAAGCAGTTATGCATTGCGTGTCTCTTTAAGATCTGAGTACTTGCAGTATGGACACTGCAGTTTGAGAAGTGCAAGTGACTAATACATTTGAAATGTTTTAGTGCTATTAGAACTTCTATGATCAACGAAAGAATAACGAAGTGTTGCAAGGCAGAAATATTTTCTTTCATACAGAAAGCATTGTGGCATTGCCTACTCTTCTATTGCATTAAGAATTACCTGGTGGTACTTACCTTGCGCCTTTGCTAAGCTTGTTTACAGATACTGAGCTCGTTTTTGAACATCACGTGTTGCTTGCTCATTTTGAATCCTGTAAAATTCTGAAGTAATTCTTGGTAAGAAATACCCTTTGCCAGTAAACTTTGCCTTAAAATGAATAGCTGTGCAAGTTAAAATACTGTGACACTGTTAACCAATGTGTTAATGCACTGAAATCATGAGGCTTGTGGGCATAAGAAGCTGTCAAGATGACTAATGCGTATGATGTGTTTATCACGTTTTGGCCTGTAGTACTTGCTACTGCTAGAATAACTTGCCACTTGGAGGTTTTGCAGCTTACTACAGTGTAACTGCATACCTTGGTCGCCATGAGTATAAATATTACAGACCGTCTAGAATACTTGTGCTTCTTGCTGACTGTAGCAGACACTCTGCTTTTCATGAAGAGCAATTGTTCTTTAGCAATTTGCTGATAAAATAGGTGTTTTGGCTCTAAGGGTGTGAAGCCTGTGGATATGAAATACTTTTCCTTGAAAGGAAGACATTGGAATAATGCTTTGCTTCTCTGAGCTAACCCTGTAACGCTGGGTTGTGTGACTATTTTTCCTCACCCCACCTTTCTCTCAGTAGAAACTTGATCTGATAAAGTCTCATTTATTAGAGAAATGCAGAAACAGAATTGATTTCCTTCTGTAGCTTGCTAATGCTAGCTCTTCTTTCATTTTGGACTGTTTTGGAAGCCTCTGGTTTTCTTCTCTTGCCTGCTAGTTAGATAAAAGGAAAGATTGTTGAATTATTTTTTTTCTGTGTTTATTCACAAAGAGCAAATACAAGTGGTGTAATCTGAGGTGGTAGTTACCAGGAAGATGCCCTGGTCTGTTAAAATACAGCTTGGACTACATAGGAAAAATGTGGAATTAAAGTTCTGTTTCCTATCTGGAGCTGTGCTTACAGTGCATCATTCTGAAGTGTGAGGGTGATTTATGAAACAGCAGTTTCATAGGAGCAGGAGAACTTGTGCAGACAGCTGCTCGAATTACGAGCCTTCTGGTGGCTTCCCAGGTGACAGCAGAGATGGAGTTGTCAGTACAACCAAGAGAGTAATGGAGCTGCTGGCTCGTTGTGTTGCTTGCTGTCTCCTCAGGGTTCTTAGCGTAGTGTGAGTATCCCAAAGTACGTGAAGTACTGTGGGGCAGGGAGCTTTTTAATGATCAATTTTTACATATAGCCGCACTACTCTTCAGCTGCCCAGCCAGTAGTAAGGATTCTGCAGTTCAGAAAATGCAATATTTAATTGATTTAACTATCATGTCTGTATGTAACTGCTGGTAGCAGTGTTCGAAGTGTTGAGACTCATTCTTGTGGAAGGCCTAGAAGATGTACTGTGAGGGGAAATAGGCTAGAAAAAGACTATATGGCTGTAAGGAGGGACCTATGTGCAATAACGTGAACGTTCCTGAGATGGACCTAGTACAATACACTATTCAAGGTGGAACAGAGGTTGATAGATATGAGAGTCTTAAATTAGGACTGTTAGATGAGTCAAAAGGGAGTCCTCCTCCTGAATATCCTGACTACAGACCTCTATAGGAGAACTTTCCCTTCATCATGCGTTTCTGTATTTTCTATCCTTAATGGTTATCCTGTATTTTAAGGTTTGCCTGAAGCCATTTAAATTACATGGCTCTTTTTAATGTCAAGTTTGCATGCTCAAGTAGACCTGCCATAGAGATGCTTCCTTGTCAGAACCTAATTGTAGAGTAGTTCTGGGGAGGAGGTAGTCCAAGTCGTTGAAGCTAATGAAGTGACTAAATCTTTACAAGTTAGTCTCTCCTGTGGTAAAATACCAAAGAAAGACTTGGTATTCTGTTTGCAATATGCCACGGTTTGATTCCACTGCATCTTGATTATTCTGTTGGGGAATAGCTTTTGCACAATAATTCTGAAATTGTTTTGGAGTATTTTGATGAAATATCTTAACTGTGGGATGAAGTCCTTGTTGCCTGTGCAAAAAATATGTGGAGGTAAGCATTAGAAGCTTTTTTGCACAGAAATCAGCTTTGGCTGGAGCCAAGAATTTGAGGGAGAGGCTTCAGATACCACAAGACTATGAATGTACTATATTGGTTGTTCTTTTAACTGAAAATCTTAATGTTTGTACTGGCTTATATTTGTAGTGGATGTGTGCCTCTTAAGGGAAGGTTGGCACTTGGTATTTCTTTTAGCTAAAAGATGTGATACTGTAAGTCAACAGAAGTCGTGCTCGTGGTGGGTTGTAGTCAAGGCTACTTAATAGGTATGGAATAATTTTGATCTTGTTAAATATCCTATTAGTTCAGAGGAGAGTGAAATGAAATTTTGAGTTCTAAGCAGTCAAACTTCCCAGGGAGGAAATGAACCATGTGGTGATTTTCTAGTTGTTTCAGGCTTTTTTTTCTTCCCCTAGTTGTTTGGTTTTTTTTGGTTTTATTTTTTTTAAAAACTCATCAGACCTTTAGCCTGTTTTAAAAAGAGGGATTTTTATCAAGGGTGGCTGATGATGATGCAGAAATGATCAAGTAATCACACATGCTATATAAGTAGTTTTATTTCATGGAGGAGAAAGAAATTGCTACTTTGCAGTAGTGAATTTACGAGCATTTATGTTCAGACCAATGTTACATTATTGCCAGACAGAGAAAGCAAATTCTGCTCTGGTATTGTAAACTCCATACTACCTTGTATGGATTCTGGCATTCTGTCAGTACAGGCATAGCCTGCTCTGGTCTCTTCTCTCTGCTGTTCCAGACAGAACTGCCTCAGAGCAGTGTTGTTGTTGCTCTGCCAAATACCAACAATACCATGGGTGAAGCTGCTGAGTTTGACACATTGGGCAGTAATTCTCTGCATGAAAATTAAGATAGTAGAAGGGACTTCGGAAGCGTACATAACTTAAAATTCTGGAGCAGGCTCAGCGGCTCAGAGAGGTGTTGGTTTTTCAGAGTCTGAGCTGTTGAATCAGGTCAATGGTCTGAAAGATCTGAACTGGTTTACCTGAGACTGATTGCTTGAGACTTACCCTGTTTTCATGTCCTTCATTTTCATGGAGCTTGGGGCATCTGAGCAAAGCAATACTCCTGTGAAATGCTCATAATGGAAGATTTAAGACCCTAATGATAACAAATGAAGTGGCTGAGATCTTTCAGAACAGAGATCTGCTCTGAAAGAATAGTGCCTGTCTATTTGATGATGCAACTTCTGCCTTTCCATCCTCTGTGCTGTCCTTTTGTATGTGAGTTTTATTCACAAGTGTCTATATTAAAACTATAACCAGTTTCTATTACATTATTTTTTAATGGGGAAAAAATTGTTTTACTCTCTATTAAATTGCTGATGACCACATTTCTCATGAAGGTGTTATTGTTGGATGCTGTGATACACTTTTATTTACCTACTGAGGTTTGGAGGCTTATAAAATGCTACTGACACCTTTCTGTATCTCAGTTACTAGCTGTGACTAGCTATGTCAGCCCTGACTAGGTCAGGCTAATCATCAGGAAGTGTCTCTTAGATTATAAATATCCTGTCTCATAGTCAGGGTTTATCAGATGTATTTTTAAGTAGATCTGTGCCAAACAATATTTTAAAATGTAAATAAATGTAGTCTAGAGTAAGTCTAAGCTTAACTGGCAGTTGTACTTGATGGGAACAAGACCCTGTGGTACTGTGTCAAAGGTTTTTTGTGACTTCCTAAAGTTGTGAGGTCAGTCTCTTTAAACTACCACCAGCTGAAGCCCACCCCATCTAGGCACAATTAAAACTACCCAGATAGCTCTTAAAACAGATGGAACTTGATACCAGTACTTTGGCAGAGACTACAGTTTAAACCAAACAAAAACGTTAAGTGTTGCATTTAGTGTAGCTATCACAGCTGTCCTATCTCCTCTTAGCAGAGGAAGAAGCAGTAATCACCTGAAGCCACTGGCATCTTCTGGCTGTATATCCACGGGCCTCTGACAGGTGAGAAGTTGCCTGGGGTTGCAGGGCCATTTGGGAAGGGCTGTCCATCTTCCCTGGACAGGCTGTAAGTTGCCTACTGATACCTGCAAACCACCAGCTTGGAAATCACCTCTTTAAATGAATTTGTGAAGAATGCAGCCTGCCTTGAAATCGTCATTGTCATGATTCCAGCAGCAAAAGTCAAATACATGGATAAACATCTGGACTGAGGAGAAATGGTCTGACTGTTGTGGAGATTGGATGGTAAAACAGCTGTCTTATCCTAAGTTTTCTTTTGGCATAGCTGACTTGCCTGTAACTCAGGGTACAAAAAAGGAGTGAGCTGTTGTGAGCATCTTAGTGTTTCTCTTTTTTGAAGGGAAAAATTATGTTTATATATCTCAGAAAAGGATGGAGAAGAAAGGAAAAAGAAGCTTTTTTCCTTGCAGAATTTTCTGCACAGCCGAAAGATGACTCTGAAGGGAGTTGTAGTTTCTGCATTTCTTCTTGGTGTTTGTAGCTTGTTGTGGGATATGTATAGATCTGTGCCTCCCCATCTCTGGTTTATTATACTTTTACATTTTGAAGCTGAAAGAAATGGTCAAAAGAGCAGATCATCTAAACTCTACGGAACTCAAATTTAGTGACAAGTAAATGAGTACTAGAATAGGCTTGAAGATCTCATGAGAGAATAAGTTTTTTCACTACAGCTTTCTAGGTCTTATGAGTAATAGAAAACTGTGATTAGTGTTTTACAAATAATAAAAATTTCCTTCTTTTTTTGAGCTAGAATATCCTTCTTCAGTGTACAGCAGTTTCTTCAGGGATCATTTGCCATATTGTGAGAACTGTGTCCATATGCTCTGAGAAAGTGGATAAGCCCCATTAGGGTGTGGGTATGGGAGGGGATAGCAGAACAGTGATTAATCAGACAGAAAGCAACTTTGTAATAACAAAAGCACATCATAAACTTCTTTCTTGCTTTTATCTGTTAGGAATCATCTTTACATAAGTGATTAATTACTTTCTGATTTGAATGGAATAATCTCTTTGTTCCATTATTGTTTGGATACTTAATTTATACCAGTCTCCTCCATCAGCTTTAAAAGGAATCTTTTGTTCCCTCTTCCTTTAAATGTGCATAGAGATGGTGAATGTCTCCTCATATGCAGCGTGCTTTTTTGGGCATAAAAACTGAGACTATTATTGTGGAATGGATAGTCTTTAAGTGGCAGTAGGACTAAAAAGTTCCATATGCCAAGAATCTGTTGGATACCACTCCTGCTCTGGAAAACTTACTGTATGCTTTCTGCTGTGTAAGTCAATTACACCAGTGTGGGAGGAGTTAAACCCGTGTTAAGGGCCAGTGTTTTTAGCAATTTATTCTTCCTGATTTCTTGTAACTTTAGAGAGTGATTTAGTTTTGCTCTGGACTTTGAAACAAGAAGATGCTTTTCTCCACATAGTGGTATTGGACTGTAGATGTGGAATTCCTTTTAGAGGTTAATAAAAAATTAACCAAACAAAATGGTTCAGAATATGCACCTTCAGAATATAAATGGAGTAATTTACAAGTGTTTTCCCCTTCCCAATGTAGTTGAAATTTGGATTGATGAAACAAGTCTTTGAGAGGACTGGGTGGGCATAGATCCAAACAGTGGTTTTAAAGATGTGTTAGCAAATGTGATCTTAATGCTAGTAACTGGAAATTATGCCAATTGATTTTTCAAAGGAAATAATAGGCCAATCCTAGTCAGTTCTTGCCTTGGGTACTGCTTAATTTTGGTAGTGGCTTTGTGTATAGTGAAGACTAGCTTTTTATCTCTGCTTCTGTTGTACGCTTGAGTGTGTTGTTCCTGTTTCTGACTGCATTGTAGTAGTAAGCCTTACTGGCTTGACACTGTTCACACTGAAAAGCAAGTCAGACTGGCAAACTAGCCCTTAAGAAATATTGCAATGTAATATTTTTTTCCTCTAGTGACACAAATTATATTCTATCACTTGCTCAGTCTAATGCTGAGAAGCAGTTCTTGATACAGAACTTCTCTGCAGCCACAGTTCTTAATTTCTGCAAAGTGATAGCCTTCCTAACATTAAACACAGCAATAGGAGTTGTTATTGAAATTGAACAGTAAAGTGTCTTTTTGTTGTAACTGTATAATTGTTCAAAGTTAATCTACTACATTAATTGTAATGTTTAGTTGTATAATTTCTTCCTTAATTTTTTATGACATCAGGTGGGAGAGAATTACCTCTAAATATTGTCTTGTAGTTGGAATCTAGAGTAACAACTTGTGTTGAGCCATGGAAATAGACTAGATGAGTGAATATTGCAGCTACTTTGATTTCAGAAGGTACTTTGTGGATACAAGATAACTTGCTGCATGGGGAGATAAAATGATGAAACGAAGGGTTTATCTTCTTTTCAGTTACAAATATGTCACCAATAAGTATCTCTTTCAAACACAACCCTAGCATCCTAGCAGCCCAAAACTGAACTTGGGGGGGGCATTGGGGTCTGACCCTACATGCATAGTACTTGCAAGTGGGTCTGGTTTGTCTCTGCAGTAGATCAGGCCCTAGTGCATCTGTGAGGATATGAAAGACTGACTAGAGAATCAGTAGAGGGGGCAAACCTTTCCTTTGTTTACTTTGCATAATAATTAGAGTCTGCTGAGGTATGACTTGTACTTGCCCATATCCTGAGACTGGAACCAAAGGTTTGTGTCAAAATATATTGAACAACTCACTTTGTAACAAATCTTATTCAGAAGTCAGTATTGTTCTGATGCTTCAGGAGAGCTATTTACGACATGAGTAATGAGCAATAGGTAACAATAGTGGCTAATGAAGGGGGCAGAAACAAAAAACTGAAAACTTCCTCATTATCAAAGCCTTTCCAGAGTTTCTGAACCTGTCAGCTCATTGAGTCTTAGTTGATGATGATATCTAACTCTTCCTCTCACTGAGAAAACATGTGTTGGAACAGTTTCCCAGTCTCCTGACTTCATGGGTAGGGTAGGAAACTGATGATTCATGATGGGTTTCTCCTGTAAAGAATGGAGAAAAGAAACAAACTGCTTCTGTTGGTGTTGGCCTAGGATACTTACGAAGAGACCTGTTGTAATAATGTTGTATTGCATTTTCCATCAATGGTTACACCCACAGGATAGCAAATGTGACTTGAGCTTCTTTCACCAGATATAAATTTTCCTTGTACCAAGCTCTCAGTGGATCCTGGGGACCTGGGATTGCTGGAGGCAGATATTCTCAGAAAAGACAGAGGTAAATAAGTCTTTGGGTACACAATTTTTTGTGTGTTGAGGTCAGACACCCATGCCTGTCCCACAGTGGGCCCACATTTTACCTAGTCTTTATTTTGCTGCTCTATTTACACAGGCATTTTTTGCTGTCTTTCATGCCCCGCAGTAGGTTCAACTCTAGATAGACTTTGGGATGGACTCCATCCCTGCAGGCTCAGCTAATGTCACTTCCTCCTGGCAGGAGCACTCTGTTCATTCAGGCAGGCCTCCTACCACGTTTCCTTGTGTTCCTGCTCGTCAGGATGAGCCAGCTTGGAGTAGGTGATCCTCAAAAATCAACCAGCTCTCCAGAATTTCTCTTTCTAGGACTGTATTCCATGTGATTTCTCCAGTTAGGTCCCTGAAGAGGCTAAAGTCTGTTTTGAAGCTCAGACTCTGATTTGTGTAGTGTTTTCCTTTCAGCATTCTTAATTCTACCATCTAATGGTCACTCCATCTGACATAGGCATTTCCAATCAATTCTTCGCTGTTTCTAACAGTAGAGCACCTCCTGCCTTTGGCCCCTCAGTCTGTATCTACTAAAAAAAGATAATTAGAGCCTACAGTCTGTGAAAGGAAAAGTTCAGGCAAGCAGTTTTTACATTGAACTCATTTTTTTTTTGTGATGGCCTAAGAAGGTTTGATTTCAGCAAGTATTGTGCTTAATCTTTGTCCTCAGGTACATATGGTGCATAAATAAAATGATGACTAAAAGCTGAGAAAGTACTGCTTTGGTGAACTTCACAAGCTTCGTGCTCAGATATCTTTGTGTATGCAGCTTAAAATGTTTGGGTATGTCGCAGCTGGTCTGGTCTCGTTGCTCAATGTTTAACTTCCGTTTGTGAGAATAATAAAATACAATGGTCTTCTGTTTGAACTGCGTTTTAGTAGCTGAACCTTAGCATGAACTAGGGACAAGCTTGACCCTCTTTAAATGCTGAAAAGCATGCAAGAGAACAGCTGTGGTCATTAATTTCATAAATGAGTATAGTCACAGAAGTGCCATAGTAGCAGTATGAGAAATGGTGGTTAGTTCTGCACCCCTGAACAGAGGGAGGCACTCTGGTCAGCTTGGTTAAGTCATTGTGCGGTGGCAAACTGAGTGTTCTCAGCCTGCCTTTTTGAGCGGGTGCATCAAAATGGGAAGCTTGTTAAAGGCTGAGCCAGGGAAGTCTGTTTCAACTTCCTTGCCCGTTCTCGTCTTTCAGCCATTTTCTGGGTATCATCAGCTCCTCAGTTTCAGAAGTCTGACTCGTACTGTCAAGCAGGGGAGCTGTTAAAAGCTGTCATCTACAACTTATTTCAGCTGAGGTGCTTCCTCTCCTGTCTTCCAAACTTTTCCTGGGTTTGGAAGAGGCTGCATATTGCAACTGTTTTAGATGAGGGAAGCATTAATAAAACTTCCTTCTCTTATGCAGGCTTTGTTTTGTTCACCTGCACAAATGCTTGCTAGAAGGAGCAGAAACCGACTTTAACTAGGCTGATAGTCAGTACATGTGAGACACAAATATGTTGGGAGCTGCAAGAGTTTTTGGGTGGATTTGGTTCCTGGTGACCGCAAACTTACGGTTAGAGCAAATGGACTTGTAAATCAGTGTAATACCTGTCTCTGCATAGGCATTGAATGGTTAAGCTATTCAGTGCAAAGTGGGATATAGTAGTACATAATTGAGTGAAAGAATTAATGTGTTAATTGTATGCCAGCTGGCATGTTCAGCCTTGCTATTTAAACTCTGGAAACCTTGCAAGTTGCTAACATACATTAGTGTACTTGCTTATGGGAGGTTTTTAATGCTGAAGTGTGTGATGCACTGATTATTTATCTAAAGAGTTATTAGAAAACTGCATCAAGCACCCAGATGGAAGTTACTGGAAGTTTAAATTGTTTTGGTGTGCTTGTTTGTTATTAAAATCATGGGGCTTTTTGTAACTTTGGTCAAGATTAATCACAAAAGATGCTTCACATTTCAGCCTCAGAATGTGAGATACAGGTGTCTATTTGCCCTTCAGCTAAGTCTTCGAAAACTTTTGTTTTTACACTTGATAGTAAGTTTTCTTCCAAGTGTTGAATGGGCTCTGTGACTGCTTTCTCAAATTACTGCGTAACTCTTACAGGTGTTTAGGTGAACTAACAAATTAAACTGACTAGTGTTTGGGCTACAGTAAAAATCACTTTCATGAGCCTAGCTGTCTTTGCAGCTTTTGCAGCACAATAGTTGTGCTGAATAACAGAGATGAATAAATGGGTTTTCTCTCGAACTACAGAGTAGTAGCAAAAAGGTCGCTTTTTATTTAGCTTGCCCTGATAAAATGACAAAAAAATGGATTGTGAAGGGCTAGTAATTGCCAAACCACCGGCTTAACTGTAGCAAGTAAAGTGCTCTTTGAGTCTTTACCACACCTATAAAATGCTCTCTTTCTCAAAAAAATCAAAAGATGGGGAGTGGGAACCTCAGTAAATTCTAGGTAGGTTTCAGTTAAACTTCAATTTTTGTCTGAGGAAAAAAAAGTAATAGCATGGCATTTCTTTAATTTCTCTTCAGTTAATGCTGGCAAAACCTGCATTCCTTAGCTCTCAGGCTAGATTCCACTGGCCTTTGAGCTGTCAGACCAGCTGAGCCCAGCCCACCACCCATGCACCAGGAGGGAAGGAATGTCTCTTTCTGTTGATCTGATTTTTATTTTTTTTTTCCTCCTCTTCCCAGCTTGACATCCGTGATGATTGTAGTTCAAAGCCGGGGAATAGAAAGTGTTTTATCTGTCAAGCGCAAGTAAATTTCTTGCATAACAACTTTACTCTGACAGTTTGGAGGGGGGGCTGGGAGATAGTTGGAATATCTGGCCTATTCTCCAGTTACTCCGTGTAGTGAAACGCTAAAGATACTTCGTAACCTTGAAGTGGTCACTAACACTACACAGCGATGTCACAGCAGATTTTTACATAGTTGTCTTGCACTTTTTTTGTTGCAAAGGGCGAACTTTTCTGCATAGTTTTAAGCATCACCAAAATTTTTGTAGCTGACATGGTTGCTGTGTAGCAGTGCAGGTCATAAACTAAAGACATTTTTAAACTTGATGGATTTAGCATTTGCTCTCGCAACGGAATGCAATTCCTTTCTCCAGAGAGATTTTCCTGTTAGCTTGCTAGATGGTCCAAACCCTTGTGTTTCTGTTTAACATAGTATAATGATTGTTCAGAAAAATAGTTCTCTTCTGTTCTGTTGCTATTAAATTTGGAGCAACTTCCTCAAATAGGACAAAATGTTGGGAACAAGTGTAACTTCCTGTTAGAGGAATTGCTTTTAGTTGGATTTGCAGCAGTACTGGTGTTTCTTTTCCTAACTACATTATTGTAGCTAATACAGAAACTTCATCTCTAATGTATTTATTTCACCAAGATTTAAAGAATTTTTCATTAATGTTTGTTACACTTGTTAGAGGATTTTAACAGTTAGAAATGGGTGGCCCTTTTATATAGTTTTCCCATTGCAGAGTTGATTTGTCAACCTTCTTGTAATGTGGCACAGTTTTGGTTTATTGTTACATGTGAAATGTGTAATTTTGTGTGTTTGCAGAGTGCCTGTCACGATAGAGCTCTAAAATGCTAACAAATTGCAGTGAAGAAGAAAAAAACGAACTGTTGTTTTAAAGAAGTTGAACTTTCTCATGTCTCTTTATGATTAAATGTCAAATTTAAATATTTGTTTTTAAGACCAGATTATAGAGGCTTTGCTTCTCTACAGCTTCTGAACTAACAGTGACTAGGTTTATTACTTTTGTATGCAAGAGGTGAACCCAGGCTTTGACCAGCTTTGCCAATCATGGGAACTTAAATAAAGAAGCAGTTTTAGCCTACATATTTCTGTGGCACTGGACTGTAACCTTCAAATTGCTTACTTAGATTACCTAATTGTACTTCATGGTTTCAACAGAGAATTGAGTATAGCTCTGACATGGAGCTACTACTGATAAAGTCTGTCTATCCTGTCAAGCATGTGCAGAATCCACTGCCTACAGTAACAGGGCCAAACAAATCCATTGGTATAAAGAAAATTGCCACAGGTTTCAGTATTATGTGAGCTAGGCTTTCCAGTAGGGACTGCAAGGGTGAGAGTAATGCTTTCATGGTGTTTTAATTGGGTGAACATGGAGAAATTGAATCTAATGTATGTTAATGTTAGTCCAAAGCACCGATTCAGAAGTAGGGTGGCTTCAGCAGTGATTTGGGTGGAAATAGGTTTTAACAGATCAATGCTGACTGTAAAAGTGGCTAAGAGTAAATTCTACTCTAGATGCATGGAAAATAATTGTTCTGAGAGAGAAATTAGGTCTGTAGAATGAATTAAATGATAAAAAGTTCTCCAAAGAATCAGTGACAACTCAGAATTGGATTACACCACTCTTACTGGTTATGCCATCCCTTAGTAGAAGATTTTGACTTTCACTGGTAACATTTGCTTCTATGCCATAATTTATAAACTTTTACTACAAAAAACTCAAACCTTTAGTCTCTTCAAAGTGTATTGTTTTTCAGTACGAGTCAATAAAGAAATAGCAAATGCTATTGAAAGTAGTTGTTGTTTTGAAAGCTATTTTTGATGCGATAGTGGTTTGTTATATGACCATGTAGTAAGTTTAAGATTTATTAAAAACTAATTTTGACAGCTGAATAAGTCTTCATCTAACTTGAATTAATGCTGCATCAGACACTACGTGATTTTTAATATCCTGTATCAGCTCTTTCTGCTGAGTAGCTGCTTTTTAATACTTTGCAAATTCTTTGTGGTGACTCTTCATGGAAGCAGGTCATCTTCTACATGCTGAATTCTTTTCAGAGCTGGTCATGAGCACTGAAAGAAAAATCCAGCTGGAAAATAATCACATGGTATCAAGTTTCTTACGCACGTTTTCAATGGTGCTGTGAGTGAGTCCCTTGGAAAATAGGCTACCATATCTAGTTAAATTCTCTTTAATGTAACTAGATACTGTTGCAGCTAATTAAAAGATTGCATTTAACATGTGAGCATTGATTTACACCATGAACTTAGCGTACACTAGAATTAACTGTTAGTCAAGTGAAGTGAGGCTTATGTAAGACAAATTGTCCACTGTGCTACAGAAGGTGGATAATTGCTATAAAACACTGTGTAGCATGTACCTTGCAGGTCAAGATACATTTGCTGTGGCAGAGCTTATGCCAAAGGATTAATGCTGTGAGTTTCTGTTGCTTCAGCCACATAGTAGTGAGTACGTGAAGATATTTTTAATATACTAAAAACACAGTGAAAAATATTACTTTATCAATGAAGGAATTCTAGATGAGTGTGTTTTTTTCTGATTCATATAAATTCTGTTTTTCTGCAGGGAACCATTCCTGCCATGAACTTAGGGGGGGAAAAAAAGCTCTTTTCTCTGGAACCACTGATGCTCTAGGTGGGAGCTGGTAAGGGAAGTGGTGCCACTACTTCTGTGGAAAAAGGAAAGTCAGTGTTGAACATGTGGTATTCAGAAGTCAGTACAAGCATATAACAACTGGAAGATCCTAAAATTCAGGGCCCAGTAGCCATCCTACATTTTCAGTTGTGGCATATTAAAATGCGTCATTTAGGTAACTAAACCTGTCAAATCAGCGGTGTTTTCAAGAAGTAACATGGGTTATAAAAGGTAACAACAGATTTTGTGGTTAAGTAAATAGCAAAGGGAAATTAAGGCACTTCTATTGGACATCTGCCTTGTACCTCATGTAGTCAGTTACTACTTGAGTAAATTTCAGATGCAGAACAGCAGAGAAAGAAACTGCTGTACTGTTCTACATTTGAAAGTTGCCCAAGAAGTAATAGAGAACACATTATTTTGTCTTTGCTTTTTTCCGAGTTCTTGAATATATGTGCCAACACATGGATAAGTGAAATACTAACTTATTATTGGTACACAGATTAAAACATAAATTAGTTTGTCCTTCTGAGGAAGCAGAAAACAGACTGGGGAGAACGTCAGTTGTTATCTATGTGTAGCTATAGCTTGGGTTGATTTAGAGATGCTGCAGTACAATATTTATCTGTATCAGAGTCTCAGATTCTCATAGGCAGCCCTGCTGTATCTGCAGCCAAATCTGCCTCCCATTTGATACCATCTGTGTGCTTCCTATGGTGAGATTTCTTACTACTACTCTACTACCAGTGGGGCCAAAAAGCCTCAAGATCAGTAAATTTTCCATATGCTTCTACTTGACTTGGCTTAACAGTTGAAATGCTGGGAGGACAGGATACATCTCAATTACTGGTGCAGGACAGAGATCCTTATCCACCAAAATCCTCTCCACCATGCAGATATAAGCAGATTGTCAAAGATGGTGTAAATCTAGCAGCAGAATCATGGTGTTCAGTTTCTTGTTTTTCAGACAGGCATCTGAATAATGAGAAAACTTAGCTCCAAAATCATGTTGTCTTTTAGTACAGTGCTAATATGTGTATACACCTGCAGCAGGATTTATGTTAAGAGGTGCTCTGAAACTTGTGACCACAGATCTGAGTACATGGAGATGAACTGGAAGAGCTTTTGGAGCCTGCATGCTGTTTGGTAGGTGGTGTCGTCTTTAGATCTTCTTGTAGGGTAAAGGTAGCTGTTTGTAGCTGTCAGTCTCATTGGTAGACTACAGTTGCAGTATC